>JAEOAD010002476.1:0-126629 GCA_036365145.1 Orientallactaga sibirica
GTAAGAATGTTCTTTTCTAAGGAAAGTGCATTTGAAACAAACCAAGGTAGTATATCATTCATCTTGTTAGGATATACAATCGGTGAAAGTTTCAACTTGCTGTGTTCAATCCTGTTCGTAAGAAGGCAACTGATTCGTGGAGTTCAACCAGCTTAGTTAGTACAGAACAGTTTTGGGAACGGAAGATTTTCTTTTCTAACGAAAGGACTTTAGGAATGAAAACAACATACTAAGTTGTACATCTTGTTAGATGTTATAACCGGTGAAAGTTTGAAGTTGCCGAGATAAACCGTCTTTGTAAGAAAGCGAATCACTCAAAGTGCCAAAGGAGCTTATTTAGTACAGTACACGTTTTGGAAATGAGGATCTTTCTTTTCTAACGAAAGTGATTTTGAAATCAAACCAAGATACTCACTTGTATATCTTGTTAAGTTGTACAATTGGTGAAAGTTTGAACTTGCTGTGATCAACTCCCCTTGTAAGAAATCAACTCATTCATGGAGCTCCACAAGCTAAGTAAATACAGTACAGTTTTCAGAAATGAAGATCTTTCTTTTCTAATGAAAGTACATTAGAAATGAAACGAAGTTACTAACTTGTGCATCTTTCTAGATTGTACAAGCGAGGAAAGTTTAATCTTGATGTGATCAATCGTGTTCGTAGGGAAGCAACTTGTTCAAGGAGCTCAACGAGCTTAGTTAGTGCAGTACAGTGTATGGAAATGAAGATCTTTCTTTTCTAATGAAAGTGCCTTATAAATGAAACCAACATACTAAGTTGTACATCTTGTTAGTTTGCACAGTTGGTGAAAGTTTCAACTTGCTGTGTTCAATCCTGTTCGTAAGAAGGCAACTGATTCGTGGAGTTCAACCGGCTTAGTTAGTACAGAACAGTTTTGGGAACGGAAATTTTTCTTTTCTAACGAAAGTACTTTAGGAATGAAAACAACATACTAAGTTGTACATCTTGTTAGATGTTATTACCGGTGAAAGTTTGAAGTTGCCGAGATAAACCGTCTTTGTAAGAAAGCGATTCACTAAAAGTGCCAAAGGAGCTTATTTAGTACAGTACACGTTTTGGAAATGAGGATCTTTCTTTTCTAACGAAAGTGATTTTGAAATCAAACCAAGATACTCAATTGTATATCTTGTTAAGTTGTACAATTGGTGAAAGTTTGAACTTGCTGTGATCAACTCCCCTTTTAAGAAATCAACTCATTCATGGAGCGCCACAAGCTTAGTTAATACATTATACTTTTCAGAAATGAAGATCTTTCTTTTCTAATGAAAGTATATTAGAAATGAAACGAAGTTACTAAGTTGTGCATCTTTCTAGAATGTACAAGCGAGGAAAGTTTAATCTTGATGTGATCAATCCTGTTCGTAGGGAAGCAACTCGTTCAGGTAGCTCAACGAGCTTATTTAGTGCAGTACAGTGTTTGGAAATGAAGATCTTTCTTTTCTAATGAAAGTGCCTTATACATGAAACCAACATATTAAGTTGTACATCTTGTTAGTTTGCACAGTTGGTGAAAATTTCAACTTGCTGTGTTCAATCTTGTTCGTAAGAAGGCAACTGATTCGCGGAGTTCAACCAGCTTAGTACAGAACAGTTTTGGGAACGGAAGATTTTCTTTTCTAACGAAAGTACTTTAGGAATGAAAACAACATACTAAGTTGTACATCTTGTTAGATGTTATAACCGGTGAAAGTTTGAAGTTGCCGAGATAAACCGTCTTTGTAAGAAAGCGACTCACTCAAAGTGCCAAAGGAGCTTATTTAGTACAGTACACGTTTTGGAAATGAGGATCTTTCTTTGATAACAAAAGTGAATTTGAAATCAAACCAAGATACTCAGTTGTATATCTTGTTAAGTTGTACAATTGGTGAAAGTTTGAACTTGCTGTGATCAACTCCTTGTAAGAAATCAACTCATTCATGGAGCGCCACAAGCTTAGTTAATACATTATAGTTTTCAGAAATGAAGATCTTTCTTTTCTAATGAAAGTACATTAGAAATGAAACGAAGTTACTAAGTTGTGCATCTTTCTAGATTGTACAAGCGAGGAAAGTTTAATCTTGATGTGATCAATCCTGTTCGTAGGGGAAGCAACTCGTTCAAGGAGCTCAACGAGCTTAGTTAGTGCAGTACAGTGTTTGGAAATGAAGATCTTTCTTTTCTAAGAAAGTGCCTTATAAATGAAACCAACATACTAAGTTGTACATCTTGTTAGTTTGCACAGTTGGTGAAAGTTTCAACTTGCTGTGTTCAATCCTGTTAAATAAGAAGGCAACTGACTCGTGGAGTTCAACGGCTTAGTTAGTACAGAACAGTTTTGGGAACGGAAGATTTTTCTTTTCTAACGAAAGTACTTTAGGAATGAAAACAACATACTAAGTTGTACATCTTGTTAGATGTTACAACGGTGAAAGTTTGAAGTTGCCGAGATAAACCCGTCTTTAAGAAAGCGACTCACTCAAAGTGCCAAAGGAGCTTATTTAGTACAGTACACATTTTGGAAATGAGGATCTTTCTTTTCTAACGAAAGTGATTTTGAAATCAAACCAAGATACTCAGTTGTATATCTTGTTAAGTTGTACAATTGGTGAAAGTTTGAACTTGCTGTGATCAACTCCTTGTAAGAAATAAACTCATTCATGGAGCTCCACATGCTAAGTTAATACAGTACAGTTTTCGGAAATGAAGATCTTTCTTTTCTAATGAAAGTACACTAGAAATGAAACAAGTTACTAAGTTGTGCATCTTTCTAGATTGTACAAGCGAGGAAAGTTTAATCTTGATGTGATCAATCCTGTTCGTAGGGAAGCAACTCGTTCAAGGAGCTCAACGAGCTTAGTTAGTGCAGTACAGTGTTTGGAAATGAAGATCGTTCTTTTCTAATGAAAGTGCCTTATAAATGAAACCAACATACTAAGTTGTACATCTTGTTAGTTTGTACAATTGGTGAAACTTTCAACTTGCTGTGTTCAATCCTGTTCGTAAGAAGGCAACTGATTCGTGGAGTTCAACCTGCTTAGTTAGTACAGAACAGTTTTGGGAACAGAAGATTTTTCTTTTCTAACGAAAGTACTTTAGGAATGAAAACAACATACTAAGTTGTACATCTTGTTAGATGTTATAACCGGTGAAAGTTTGAAGTTGCCGAGATAAACCGTCTTTGTAAGAAAGCGACTCACTCAAAGTGCCAAAGGAGCTTATTTAGTACAGTACACATTTTGGAAATGAGGATCTTTCTTTTCTAACGAAAGTGATTTTGAAATCAAACCAAGATACTCAGTTGTATATCTTGTTAAGTTGTAAAATTGGTGAAAGTTTGAACTTGCTGTGATCAACTCCCCTTGTAAGAAATCAACTCATTCATGGAGCTCCACAAGCTAAGTTAATACAGTACAGTTTTCGGAAATGAAGATTTTTCTTTTCTAATGAAAGTACACTAGAAATGAAACGAAGTTACTAAGTTGTGCATCTTTCTAGATTGTACAAGCGAGGAAAGTTTAATCTTGATGTGATCAATCCTGTTCGTAGGGAAGCAACTCGATCAAGGAGCTCAACGAGCTTAGTTAGTGCAGTACAGTTTTTGGAAATGAAGATCTTTCTTTTCTAATGAAAGTGCCTTATAAATGAAACCAACATACTAAGTTTTACATCTTGTTAGTTTGTACAATTGGTGAAAGTTTCAACTTGCTGTGTTCAATCCTGTTCGTAAGAAGGCAACTCATTCGTGGAGTTCAACCAGCTTAGTTAGTACAGAACAGTTTGGGAATGAAGATCTTTCTTTTCTAATGAAAGTGCCTTATAAATGAAACCAACATACTAAGTTGTACATCTTGTTAGTTTGTACAATTGGTGAAAGTTTCAACTTGCTGTGTTCAATCCTGTTCGTAAGAAGGCAACTGATTTGTGGAGTTCAACCTGCTTAGTTAGTACAGAACAGTTTTGCGAACGGAAGATTTTCTTTTCTAACGAAAGTACTTTATGAATGAAAACAACATACTAGGTTGTACATCTTGTTAGATGTTATAACCGGTGAAAGTTTGAAGTTGCCGAGATAAACCGTCTTTGTAAGAAAGCGACTCACTCAAAGTGCCAAAGGAGCTTATTTAGTACAGTACAGGTTTTTGAAATGAGCATCGTTCTTTTCTTACGAAAGTGAATTTGAAATCAAACCAAGATACTCAGTTGTATATCTTGTTAAGTTGTACAATTGGTGAAAGTTTGAACTTGCTGTGATCAACTCCCCTTGTAAGAAATCAACTCATTCATGGAGCTCCACAAGCTAAGTTAATACAGTACAGTTTTCGGAAATGAAGATTTTTCTTTTCTAATGAAAGTACACTAGAAATGAAACGAAGTTACTAAGTTGTGCATCTTTCTAGATTGTACAAGCGAGGAAAGTTTAATCTTGATGTGATCAATCCTGTTCGTAGGGAAGCAACTCGATCAAGGAGCTCAACGAGCTTAGTTAGTGCAGTACAGTTTTTGGAAATGAAGATCTTTCTTTTCTAATGAAAGTGCCTTATAAATGAAACCAACATACTAAGTTTTACATCTTGTTAGTTTGTACAATTGGTGAAAGTTTCAACTTGCTGTGTTCAATCCTGTTCGTAAGAAGGCAACTCATTCGTGGAGTTCAACCAGCTTAGTTAGTACAGAACAGTTTGGGAATGAAGATCTTTCTTTTCTAATGAAAGTGCCTTATAAATGAAACCAACATACTAAGTTGTACATCTTGTTAGTTTGTACAATTGGTGAAAGTTTCAACTTGCTGTGTTCAATCCTGTTCGTAAGAAGGCAACTGATTTGTGGAGTTCAACCTGCTTAGTTAGTACAGAACAGTTTTTGCTTGAACGGAAGATTTTCTTTTCTAACGAAAGTACTTTATGAATGAAAACAACATACTAGGTTGTACATCTTGTTAGATGTTATAACCGGTGAAAGTTTGAAGTTGCCGAGATAAACCGTCTTTGTAAGAGCGACTCACTCAAAGTGCCAAAGGAGCTTATTTAGTACAGTACAGGTTTTGAAATGAGCATCGTTCTTTTCTTACGAAAGTGAATTTGAAATCAAACCAAGATACTCAGTTGTATATCTTGTTAAGTTGTACAATTGGTGAAAGTTTGAACTTGCTGTGATCAACTCCTTGTAAGAAATCAACTCATTCATGGAGCTCCACAAGCTAAGTTAATACAGTACAGTTTTAGGAAATGAAGATCTTTCATTTCTAATGAAAGTACACTAGAAATGAAACAGAAGTTACTAAGTTGTGCATCTTTCTAGATTGTACTAGCGAGGAAAGTTTAATCTTGATGTGATCAATCCTGTTCGTAGGGAAGCAACTCGTTCAAGGAGCTCAACGAGCTTAGTTAGTGCAGTACAGTGTTTGAAATGAAGATCTTTCTTTTCTAAGAAAGTGCCTTATAAATGAAACCAACATACTAAATTGTACATCTTGTTAGTTTGTACAATTGGTGAAAGTTTCAACTTGCTGTGTTCAATCCTGTTCGTAAGCAGGCAACTGATTCGTGGAGTTCAACCAGCTTAGTTAGTACAGAACAGTTTTGGGAACGGAAGATTTTCTTTTCTAACGAAAGTACTTTAGGAATGAAAACAACATACTAAGTTGTACAACTTGTTAGATGTTATAACCGGTGAAAGTTTGAAGTTGCCGAGATAAACCGTCTTTGTAAGAAAGCGACTCACTCAAAGTGCCAAAGGAGCTTATTTAGTACAGTACAGGTTTTGGAAATGAGCATCGTTCTTTTCTTACGAAAGTGAATTTGAAATCAAACCAAGATACTCAGTTGTATATCTTGTTAAGTTGTACAATTGGTGAAAGTTTGAACTTGCTGTGATCAAGTCCCCTTGTAAGAAATCAACTCATTCATGGAGCTCCACAAGCTAAGTTAATACAGTACAGTTTTAGGAAATGAAGATCTTTCTTTTCTAATGAAAGTACACTAGAAATGAAACAGAAGTTACTAAGTTGTGCATCTTTCTAGATTGTACAAGCGAGGAAAGTTTAATCTTGATGTGATCAATCCTGTTCGTAGGGAAGCAACTCGTTCAAGGAGCTCAACGAGCTTAGTTAGTGCAGTACAGTGTTAGGAAATGAAGATCATTCTTTTCTAAGAAAGTGCCTTATAAATGAAACCAACATACTAAGTTGTACATCTTGTTAGTTTGTACAATTGGTGAAAGTTTCAACTTGCTGTGTTCAATCCTGTTCGTAAGAAGGCAACTGATTCGTGGAGTTCAACCGGCTTAGTTAGTACAGAACAGTTTTGGAAACGGAAGATTTTCTTTTCTAACGAAAGTACTTTAGGAATGAAAACAACATACTAAGTTGTACAACTTGTTAGATGTTATAACCGGTGAAAGTTTGAAGTTGCGAGATAAACCGTCTTTGTAAGAAAGCGACTCACTCAAAGTGCCAAAGGAGCTTATTTAGTACAGTACACGTTTTGGAAATGAGGATCTTTCTTTTCTAACGAATGTGATTTTGAAATCAAACCAAGATACTCAGTTGTATATCTTGTTAAGTTGTACAATTGGTGAAAGTTTGAACTTGCTGTGATCAACTCCCCTTGTAAGAAATCAACTCATTCATGGAGCTCCACAAGCTAAGTTAATACAGTACAGTTTTCGGAAATGAAGATCTTTCTTTTCTAATGAAAGTACACTAGAAATGAAACGAAGTTACTAAGTTGTGCATCTTTCTAGATTGTACAAGCGAGGAAAGTTTAATCTTGATGTGATCAATCCTGTTAGTAGGGGAAGCAACTCGATCAAAGGAGCTCAACGAGCTTAGTTAGTGCAGTACAGTGTTTGGAAATGAAGATCTTTCTTTTCTAATGAAAGTGCCTTATAAATGAAACCAACATACTAAGTTGTACATCTTGTTAGTTTGTACAATTGGTGAAAGTTTCAACTTGCTGTGTTCAATCCTGTTCGTAAGAAGGCAACTGATTTGTGGATTTCAACCTGCTTAGTTAGTACAGAACAGTTTTGCGAACGGAAGATTTTCTTTTCTAACGAAAGTACTTTATGAATGAAAACAACATACTAGGTTGTACATCTTGTTAGATGTTATAACCGGTGAAAGTTTGAAGTTGCCGAGATAAACCATCTTTGTAAGAAAGCGACTCACTCAAAGTGCCAAAGGAGCTTATTTAGTACAGTACAGGTTTTGGAAATGAGCATCGTTCTTTTCTTACGAAAGTGAATTTGAAATCAAACCAAGATACTCAGTTGTATATCTTGTTAAGTTGTACAATTGGTGAAAGTTTGAACTTGCTGTGATCAACTCCCCCTTGTAAGAAATCAACTCATTCATGGAGCTCCACAAGCTAAGTTAATACAGTACAGTTTTGAAATGAAGATCTTTCTTTTCTAATGAAAGTACACTAGAAATGAAACGAAGTTACTAAGTTGTGCATCTTTCTAGATTGTACAAGCGAGGAAAGTTTAATCTTGATTTGATCAATCCTGTTCGTAGGAAGCAACTCGTTCAAGGAGCTCAACGAGCTTAGTTAGTGCAGTACAGTGTTTGGAAATGAAGATCTTTCTTTTCTAAGAAAGTGCCTTATAAATGAAACCAACATACTAAGTTGTACATCTTGTTAGTTTGTACAATTGGTGAAAGTTTCAACTTGCTGTGTTCAATCCTGTTCGTAAGAAGGCAACTGATTCGTGGAGTTCAACCTGCTTAGTTAGTACAGAACAGTTTTGGGAACGGAAGATTTTCTTTTCTAACGAAAGTACTTTAGGAATGAAAACAACATACTAAGTTGTACAACTTGTTAGATGTTATAACCGGTGAAAGTTTGAAGTTGCCGAGATAAACCGTCTTTGTAAGAAAGCGACTCACTCAAAGTGCCAAAGGAGCTTATTTAGTACAGTACAGGTTTTGGAAATGAGCATCGTTCTTTTCTTACGAAAGTGAATTTGAAATCAAACCAAGATACTCAGTTGTATATCTTGTTAAGTTGTACAATTGGTGAAAGTTTGAACTTGCTGTGATCAACTCCCCTTGTAAGAAATCAACTCATTCATGGAGCTCCACAAGCTAAGTTAATACAGTACAGTTTTCGGAAATGAAGATCTTTCTTTTCTAATGAAAGTACACTAGAAATGAAACGAAGTTACTAAGTTGTGCATCTTTCTAGATTGTACAAGCGAGGAAAGTTTAATCTTGATTTGATCAATCCTGTTCGTAGGGAAGCAACTCGTTCAAGGAGCTCAACGAGCTTAGTTAGTGCAGTACAGTGTTTGGAAATGAAGATCTTTCTTTTCTAAGAAAGTGCCTTATAAATGAAACCAACATACTAAGTTGTACATCTTGTTAGTTTGTACAATTGGTGAAAGTTTCAACTTGCTGTGTTCAATCCTGTTCGTAAGAAGGCAACTGATTCGTGGAGTTCAACCTGCTTAGTTAGTACAGAACAGTTTTGGGAACGGAAGATTTTCTTTTCTAACGAAAGTACTTTAGGAATGAAAACAACATACTAAGTTGTACAACTTGTTAGATGTTATAACCGGTGAAAGTTTGAAGTTGCCGAGATAAACCGTCTTTGTAAGAAAGCGACTCACTCAAAGTGCCAAAGGAGCTTATTTAGTACAGTACAGGTTTTGGAAATGAGCATCGTTCTTTTCTTACGAAAGTGAATTTGAAATCAAACCAAGATACTCAGTTGTATATCTTGTTAAGTTGTACAATTGGTGAAAGTTTTAACTTTGCTGTGATCAACTCCCTTGTAAGAAATCAACTCATTCATGGAGCTCCACAAGCTAAGTTAATACAGTACAGTTTTCGGAAATGAAGATCTTTCTTTTCTAATGAAAGTACACTAGAAATGAAACGAAGTTACTAAGTTGTGCATCTTTCTAGATTGTACAAGCGAGGAAAGTTTAATCTTGATGTGATCAATCCTGTTCGTAGGGAAGCAACTCGTTCAAGGAGCTCAACGAGCTTAGTTAGTGCAGTACAGTGTTTGGAAATGAAGATCTTTCTTTTCTAAGAAAGTGCCTTATAAATGAAACCAACATACTAAGTTGTACATCTTGTTAGTTTGTACAATTGGTGAAAGTTTCAACTTGCTGTGTTCAATCCTGTTCGTAAGAAGGCAACTGATTCGTGGAGTTCAACCGGCTTAGTTAGTACAGAACAGTTTTGGGAACGGAAGATTTTCTTTTCTAACGAAAGTACTTTAGGAATGAAAACAACATACTAGGTTGTACAACTTGTTAGATTTTATAACCGGTGAAAGTTTGAAGTTGCCGAGATAAACCGTCTTTGTAAGAAAGCGACTCACTCAAAGTGCCAAAGGAGCTTATTTAGTACAGTACACATTTTGGAAATGAGGATCTTTCTTTTCTAACGAATGTGATTTTGAAATCAAACCAAGATACTCAGTTGTATATCTTGTTAAGTTGTACAATTGGTGAAAGTTTGAACTTGCTCTGATCAACTCCCCTTGTAAGAAATCAACTCATTCATGGAGCTCCACAAGCTAAGTTAATACAGTACAGTTTTCGGAAATGAAGATCTTTCTTTTCTAATGAAAGTACACTAGAAATGAAACGAAGTTACTAAGTTGTGCATCTTTCTAGATTGTACAAGCAAGGAAAGTTTAATCTTGATGTGATCAATCCTGTTCGTAGGGAAGCAACTCGTTCAGGGAGCTCAACGAGCTTAGTTAGTGCAGTACAATGTTTGGAAATGAAGATCTTTCTTTTCTAATGAAAGTGCCTTATAAATGAAACCAACATACTAAGTTGTACATCTTGTTAGTTTGTACAATTGGTGAAAGTTTCAACTTGGTGTGTTCAATCCTGTTCGTAAGAAGGCAACTGATTCGTGGAGTTCAACCAGCTTAGTGAGTACAGAACAGTTTTGGGAACGGAAGATTTTCTTTTCTAACGAAAGTACTTTAGGAATGAAAACAACATACTAAGTTGTACAACTTGTTAGATGTTATAACCGGTGAAAGTTTGAAGTTGCCGAGATAAACCGTCTTTGTAAGAAAGCGACTCACTCAAAGTGCCAAAGGAGCTTATTTAGTACAGTACAGGTTTTGGAAATGAGCATCGTTCTTTTCTTACGAAAGTGAATTTGAAATCAAACCAAGATACTCAGTTGTATATCTTGTTAAGTTGTACAATTGGTGAAAGTTTGAACTTGCTGTGATCAACTCCCCTTGTAAGAAATCAACTCATTCATGGAGCTCCACAAGCTAAGTTAATACAGTACAGTTTTCGGAAATGAAGATCTTTCTTTTCTAATGAAAGTACACTAGAAATGAAACGAAGTTACTAAGTTGTGCATCTTTCTAGATTGTACAAGCGAGGAAAGTTTAATCTTGATGTGATCAATCCTGTTCGTAGGGAAGCAACTCGTTCAAGGAGCTCAACGAGCTTAGTTAGTGCAGTACAGTGTTTGGAAATGAAGATCTTTCTTTTCTAAGAAAGTGCCTTATAAATGAAACCAACATACTAAGTTGTATATCTTGTTAGTTTGTACAATTGGTGAAAGTTTCAACTTGGTGTGTTCAATCCTGTTCGTAAGAAGGCAACTGATTCGTGGAGTTCAACCAGCTTAGTGAGTACAGAACAGTTTTGGGAACGGAAGATCTTCTTTTCTAACGAAAGTACTTTAGGAATGAAAACAACATACTAAGTTGTACATCTTGTTAGATGTTATAACCGGTGAAAGTTTGAAGTTGCCGAAATAAACCGTCTTTGTAAGAAAGCGACTCACTCAAAGTGCCAAAGGAGCTTATTTAGTACAGTACATGTTTTGGAAATGAGCATCTTTCTTTTCTAACGAAAGTGAATTTGAAATCAAACCAAGATACTCAGTTGTATATCTTGTTAAGTTGTACAATTGGTGAAAGTTTGAACTTGTTGTGATCAACTCCCCTTGTAAGAAATCAACTCATTCATGGAGCTCCACAAGCTAAGTTAATACAGTACAGTTTTCGGAAATGAAGATCTTTCTTTTCTAATGAAAGTACATTAGAAATGAAACGAAGTTACTAAGTTGTACATCTTTCTAGATTGTACAAGCGAGGAAAGTTTAATCTTGATGTGATCAATCCTGTTCGTAGGGAAGCAACTCGTTCAAGGAGCTCAACGAGCTTAGTTAGTGCAGTACAGTGTTTGGAAATGAAGATCTTTCTTTTCTAATGAAAGTGCCTTATAAATGAAACCAACATACTAAGTTGTACATCTTGTTAGTTTGCACAGTTGGTGAAAGTTTCAACTTGCTTTGTTCAATCCTGTTCGTAAGAAGGTAACTGATTCGTGGAGTACAACCGGCTTATTTAGTACAGAACAGTTTTGGGAACGGAAGATTTTCTTTTCTAACGAAAGTACTTTAGGAATGAAAACAACATACTAAGTTGTACATCTTGTGAGATGTTATAACCGGTGAAAGTTTGAAGTTGCCGAGATAAACCGTCTTTGTAAGAAAGCGACTCACTCAAAGTGCCAAAGGAGCTTATTTAGTACAGTACACGTTTTGGAAATGAGGATCTTTCTTTTCTAACGAAAGTGAATTTTAAATCAAACCAAGATACTCACTTGTATATCTTGTTACGTTGTACAATTGGTGAAAGTTTGAACTTGCTGTGATCAACTCCCCTTGTAAGAAATCAACTCATTCATGGAGCGCCACAAGCTTAGTTAATACATTATTGTTTTCAGAAATGAAGATCTTTCTTTTCTAATGAAAGTACATTAGAAATGAAACGAAGTTACTAAGTTGTGCATCTTTCTAGATTGTACAAGCGAGGAAAGTTTAATCTTGATGTGATCAATCCTGTTCGTAGGGAAGCAACTCGTTCAAGGAGCTCAACGAGCTTAGTTAGTGCAGTACAGTTTTTGGAAATGAAGATCTTTCTTTTCTAATGAAAGTGCCTTATAAATGAAACCAACATACTAAGTTGTACATCTTGTTAGTTTGCACAGTTGGTGAAAGTTTGAACTTGCTGTGTTCAATACTGTTCGTAAGAAGGCAACTGATTCGTGGAGTTCAACCGGCTTAGTTAGTACAGAACAGTTTTGGGAACGGAAGATTTTCTTTTCTAACGAAAGTACTTTAGGAATGAAAACAACATACTAAGTTGTACATCTTGTTAGATGTTATAACCGTGAAAGTTTGAAGTTGCCGAGATAAACCGTCTTTGTAAGAAAGCGACTCACTCAAAGTGCCAAAGGAGCTTATTTAGTACAGTACACGTTTTGGAAATGAGGATCTTTCTTTTCTAATGAAAGTGAATTTGAAATCAAACCAAGATACTCAGTTGTATATCTTGTTAAGTTGTACAATTGGTGAAAGTTTGAACTTGCTGTGATCAACTCCCCTTGTAAGAAATGAACTCATTCATGGAGCGCCACAAGCTTAGTTAATACATTATAGTTTTCAGAAATGAAGATCTTTCTTTTCTAATGAAAGTACATTAGAAATGAAACGAAGTTACTAAGTTGTGCATCTTTCTAGATTGTACAAGCGAGGAAAGTTTAATCTTGATGTGATCAATCCTGTTCGTAGGGAAGCAACTCGTTCAAGGAGCTCAACGAGCTTAGTTAGTGCAGTACAGTGTTTGGAAATGAAGATCTTTCTTTTCTAATGAAAGTGCCTTATAAATGAAACCAACATACTAAGTTGTACATCTTGTTAGTTTCCACAGTTGGTGAAAGTTTCAACTTGCTGTGTTCAATCCTGTTCGTAAGAAGGTAACTGATTCGTGGAGTACAACCGGCTTATTTAGTACAGAACAGTTTTGGGAATGGAAGATTTTCTTTTCTAACGAAAGTACTTTAGGAATGAAAACAACATACTAAGTTGTACATCTTGTTAGATGTTATAACCGGTGAAAGTTTGAAGTTGCCGAGATAAACCGTCTTTGTAAGAAAGCGACTCACTCAAAGTGCCAAAGGCGCTTATTTAGTACAGTACACGTTTTGGAAATGAGGATCTTTCCTTTCTAACGAAAGTGAATTTTAAATCAAACCAAGATACTCACTTGTATATCTTGTTAAGTTGTACAATTGGTGAAAGTTTGAACTTGCTGTGATCAACTCCCCTTATAAGAAATCAACTCATTCATGGAGCGCCACAAGCTTAGTTAATACATTATTGTTTTCAGAAATGAAGATCTTTCTTTTCTAATGAAAGTACATTAGAAATGAAACGAAGAAGTTACTAAGTTGTGCAACTTTCTAGATTGTACAAGCGAGGAAAGTTTAATCTTGATGTGATCAATCCTGTTCGTAGGGAAGCAACTCGTTCAAGGAGCTCAACAAGCTTAGTTAGTGCAGTACAGTGTTTGGAAATGAAGATCTTTCTTTTCTAATGAAAGTGCCTTATAAATGAAACCAACATACTAAGTTGTACATCTTGTTAGTTTGCACAGTTGGTGAAAGTTTGAACTTGCTGTGTTCAATCCTGTTCGTAAGAAGGCAACTGATTCGTGGAGTTCAACCTGCTTAGTTAGTACAGAACAGTTTTGGGAACGGAAGATTTTCTTTTCTAACGAAAGTACTTTAGGAATGAAAACAACATACTAAGTTGTACATCTTGTTAGATGTTATAACCGGTGAAAGTTTGAAGTTGCCGAGATAAACCGTCTTTGTAAGAAAGCGACTCACTCAAAGTGCCAAAGGAGCTTATTTAGTACAGTACACGTTTTGGAAATGAGGATCTTTCTTTTCGAATGAAAGTGAATTTGAAATCAAACCAAGATACTCAGTTGTATATCTTGTTAAGTTGTACAATTGGTGAAAGTTTGAACTTGCTGTGATCAACTCCCCTTGTAAGAAATGAACTCATTCATGGAGCGCCACAAGCTTAGTTAATACATTATAGTTTTCAGAAATGAAGATCTTTCTTTTCTAATGAAAGTACATTAGAAATGAAACGAAGTTACTAAGTTGTGCATCTTTCTAGATTGTACAAGCGAGGAAAGTTTAATCTTGATGTGATCAATCCTGTTCGTAGGGAAGCAACTCGTTCAAGGAGCTCAACGAGCTTAGTTAGTGCAGTACAGTGTTTGGAAATGAAGATCTTTCTTTTCTAATGAAAGTGCCTTATAAATGAAACCAACATACTAAGTTGTACATCTTGTTAGTTTCCACAGTTGGTGAAAGTTTCAACTTGCTGTGTTCAATCCTGTTTCGTAAGAAGGTAACTGATTAAGTGGAGTACAACCGGCTTATTTAGTACAGAACAGTTTTGGGAATGGAAGATTTTCTTTTCTAACGAAAGTACTTTAGGAATGAAAACAACATACTAAGTTGTACATCTTGTTAGATGTTATAACCGGTGAAAGTTTGAAGTTGCCGAGATAAACCGTCTTTGTAAGAAAGCGACTCACTCAAAGTGCCAAAGGCGCTTATTTAGTACAGTACACGTTTTGGAAATGAGGATCTTTCCTTTCTAACGAAAGTGAATTTTAAATCAAACCAAGATACTCACTTGTATATCTTGTTAAGTTGTACAATTGGTGAAAGTTTGAACTTGCTGTGATCAACTCCCCTTATAAGAAATCAACTCATTCATGGAGCGCCACAAGCTTAGTTAATACATTATTGTTTTCAGAAATGAAGATCTTTCTTTTCTAATGAAAGTACATTAGAAATGAAACGAAGTTACTAAGTTGTGCAACTTTCTAGATTGTACAAGCGAGGAAAGTTTAATCTTGATGTGATCAATCCTGTTCGTAGGGAAGCAACTCGTTCAAGGAGCTCAACAAGCTTAGTTAGTGCAGTACAGTGTTTGGAAATGAAGATCTTTCTTTTCTAATGAAAGTGCCTTATAAATGAAACCAACATACTAAGTTGTACATCTTGTTAGTTTGCACAGTTGGTGAAAGTTTGAACTTGCTGTGTTCAATCCTGTTCGTAAGAAGGCAACTGATTCGTGGAGTTCAACCTGCTTAGTTAGTACAGAACAGTTTTGGGAACGGAAGATTTTCTTTTCTAACGAAAGTACTTTAGGAATGAAAACAACATACTAAGTTGTACATCTTGTTAGATGTTATAACCAGTGAAAGTTTGAAGTTGCCGAGATAAACCGTCTTTGTAGGAAAGCGATTCACTCAAAGTGCCAAAGGAGCTTATTTAGTACAGTACACATTATGGAAATGAGGATCTTTCTTTTCGAACGAAAGTGATTTTGAAATCAAACCAAGACACTCAGTTGTATATCTTGTTAAGTTGTACAATTGGTGAAAGTTTGAACTTGCTGTGATCAACTTCTCTTGTAAGAAATCAACTCATTCATGGAGCTCCACAAGCTAAGTTACTACAATACAGTTTTCGGAAATGAAGATCTTTCTTTTCTAATGAAAGTACATTAGAAATGAAACGAAGTTACTAAGTTGTGCATCTTTCTAGATTGTACAAGCGAGGAAAGTTTAATCTTGATGTGATCAATCCTGTTCGTAGGGAAGCAACTCGTTCAAGGAGCTCAACGAGCTTAGTTAGTGCAGTACAGTGTTTGGAAATGAAGATCTTTCTTTTCTAATGAAAGTGCCTTATAAATGAAACCAACATACTAAGTTGTACATCTTGTTAGTTTGCACAGTTGGTGAAAGTTTCAACTTGCTGTGTTCAATCCTGTTCGTAAGAAGGCAACTGATTCATGGAGTTCAACCGGCTTAGTTAGTACAGAACAGTTTTGGGAACGGAAGATTTTCTTTTCTAACGAAAGTACTTTAGGAATGAAAACAACATACTAAGTTGTACATCTTGTTAGATGTTATAACCGGTGAAAGTTTGAAGTTGCCGAGATAAACCGTCTTTGTAAGAAAGCGATTCACTCAAAGTGCCAAAGGAGCTTATTTAGTACAGTACACGTTTTGGAAATGAGGATCTTTCTTTTCTAACGAAAGTGATTTTGAAATCAAACCAAGATACTCACTTGTATAATTTGTTAAGTTGTACAATTGGTGAAAGTTTGAACTTGCTGTGATCAACTCCCCTTGTAAGAAATCAACTCATTCACGGAGCTCCACAAGCTAAGTTAATACAGTACACTTTTCGGAAATGAAGATCTTTCTTTTCTAATGAAAGTACACTAGAAATGAAACGAAGTTACTAAGTTGTGCATCTTTCTAGATTGTACTAGCGAGGAAAGTTTAATCTTGATGTGATCAATCCTGTTCGTAGGGAAGCAACTCGTTCAAGGAGCTCAACGAGCTTAGTTAGTGCAGTACAGTGTTTGGAAATGAAGATCTTTCTTTTCTAATGAAAGTGCCTTATAAATGAAACCAACATACTAAGTTGTACATCTTGTTAGTTTGCACAGTTGGTGAAAGTTTCAACTTGCTGTGTTCAATCCTGTTCGTAAGAAGGCAACTCATTCGTGGAGTTCAACCGGCTTAGTTAGTACAGAACAGTTTTGGGAACGGAAGATTTTCTTTTCTAACGAAAGTACTTTAGGAATGAAAACAACATACTAAGTTGTACATCTTGTTAGATGTTATAACCGGTGAAAGTTTGAAGTTGCCGAGATAAACCGTCTTTGTAAGAAAGCGACTCACTCAAAGTGCCAAAGTAGCTTATTTAGTACAGTACACGTTTTGGAAATGAGGATCTTTCCTTTCTAACGACAGTGAATTTGAAATCAAACCAAGATACTCACTTGTATATCTTGTTAAGTTGTACAATTGGTGAAAGTTTGAACTTGCTGTGATCAACTCCTTGTAAGAAATCAACTCATTCATGGGCGCCACAAGCTTAGTTAATACATTATAGTTTTCAGAAATGAAGATCTTTCTTTTCTAATGAAAGTACATTAGAAATGAAACGAAGTTACTAAGTTGTGCATCTTTCTAGATTGTACAAGCGAGAAAGTTTAATCTTGATGTGATCAATCCTGTTCGTAGGGAAGCAACTCGTTCAAGGAGCTCAACGAGCTTAGTTAGTGCAGTACAGTGTTTGGAAATGAAGATCTTTCTTTTCTAATGAAAGTGCCTTATAAATGAAACCAACATACTAAGTTGTACATCTTGTTAGTTTGCACAGTTGGTGAAAGTTTCAACTTGCTGTGTTCAATCCTGTTCGTAAGAAGGCAACTGATTCGTGGAGTTCAACCTGCTTAGTTAGTACAGAACAGTTTTGGGAACGGAAGATTTTCTTTTCTAACGAAAGTACTTTAGGAATGAAAACAACATACTAAGTTGTACATCTTGTTAGATGTTATAACCGGTGAAAGTTTGAAGTTGCGAGATAAACCGTCTTTGTAAGAAAGCGACTCACTCAAAGTGCCAAAGGAGCTTATTTAGTACAGTACGTTTTGGAAATGAGGATCTTTCTTTTCTAAAGAAAGTGATTTTGAAATCAAACCAAGATACTCACTTGTATATCTTGTTAAGTTGTACAATTGGTGAAAGTTTGAACTTGCTGTGATCAACTCCCCTTGTAAGAAATCAACTCATTCATGGAGCTCCACAAGCTAAGTTAATACAGTACAGTTTTCGGAAATGAAGATCTTTCTTTTCTAATGAAAGTACACTAGAAATGAAACGAAGTTACTAAGTTGTGCATCTTTCTAGATTGTACTAGCGAGGAAAGTTTAATCTTGATGTGATCAATCCTGTTCGTAGGGAAGCAACTCGTTCAAGGAGCTCAACGAGCTTAGTTAGTGCAGTACAGTGTTTGCAAATGAAGATCTTTCTTTTCTAATGAAAGTGCCTTATAAATGAAACCAACATACTAAGTTGTACATCTTGTTAGTTTGCACAGTTGGTGAAAGTTTCAACTTGCTGTGTTCAATCCTGTTCGTAAGAAGGCAACTGATTCGTGGAGTTCAACCTGCTTAGTTAGTACAGAACAGTTTTGGGAACGGAAGATTTTCTTTTCTAACGAAAGTACTTTAGGAATGAAAACAACATACTAAGTTGTACATCTTGTTAGATGTTATAACCGGTGAAAGTTTGAAGTTGCGAGATAAACCGTCTTTGTAAGAAAGCGACTCACTCAAAGTGCCAAAGGAGCTTATTTAGTACAGTACGTTTTGGAAATGAGGATCTTTCTTTTCTAACGAAAGTGATTTTGAAATCAAACCAAGATACTCACTTGTATATCTTGTTAAGTTGTACAATTGGTGAAAGTTTGAACTTGCTGTGATCAACTCCTTGTAAGAAATCAACTCATTCATGGAGCTCACAAGCTAAGTTAATACAGTACAGTTTTGAAATGAAGATCTTTCTTTTCTAATGAAAGTACACTAGAAATGAAACGAAGTTACTAAGTTGTGCATCTTTCTAGATTGTACTAGCGAGGAAAGTTTAATCTTGATGTGATCAATCCTGTTCGTAGGGAAGCAACTCATTCAAGGAGCTCAACGAGCTTAGTTAGTGCAGTACAGTGTTTGGAAATGAAGATCTTTCTTTTCTAATGAAAGTTCCTTATAAATGAAACCAACATACTAAGTTGTACATCTTGTTAGTTTGCACAGTTGGTGAAAGTTTCAACTTACTGTGTTCAATCCTGTTCGTAAGAAGGCAACTGACTCGTGGAGTTCAACCGGCTTAGTTAGTACAGAACAGTTTTGGGAACGGAAGATTTTCTTTTCTAACGAAAGTACTTTAGGAATGAAAACAACATACTAAGTTGTACATCTTGTTAGATGTTATAACCGGTGAAAGTTTGAAGTTGCCGAGATAAACCGTCTTTGTAAGAAAGCGACTCACTCAAAGTGCCAAAGTAGCTTATTTAGTACAGTACACGTTTTGGAAATGAGGATCTTTCTTTTCGAACGAAAGTGATTTTGAAATCAAACCAAGACACTCAGTTGTATATCTTGTTAAGTTGTACAATTGGTGAAAGTTTGAACTTGCTGTGATCAACTTCTCTTGTAAGAAATCAACTCATTCATGGAGCTCCACAAGCTAAGTTACTACAATACAGTTTTCGGAAATGAAGATCTTTCTTTTCTAATGAAAGTACATTAGAAATGAAACGAAGTTACTAAGTTGTGCATCTTTCTAGATTGTACAAGCGAGGAAAGTTTAATCTTGATGTGATCAATCCTGTTCGTAGGGAAGCAACTCGTTCAAGGAGCTCAACGAGCTTAGTTAGTGCAGTACAGTGTTTGGAAATGAAGATCTTTCTTTTCTAATGAAAGTGCCTTATAAATGAAACCAACATACTAAGTTGTACATCTTGTTAGTTTGCACAGTTGGTGAAAGTTTCAACTTGCTGTGTTCAATCCTGTTCGTAAGAAGGCAACTGATTCGTGGAGTTCAACCGGCTTAGTTAGTACAGAACAGTTTTGGGAACGGAAGATTTTCTTTTCTAACGAAAGTACTTTAGGAATGAAAACAACATACTAAGTTGTACATCTTGTTAGATGTTATAACCGGTGAAAGTTTGAAGTTGCGAGATAAACCGTCTTTGTAAGAAAGCGATTCACTCAAAGTGCCAAAGGAGCTTATTTAGTACAGTACACGTTTTGGAAATGAGGATCTTTCTTTTCTAACGAAAGTGATTTTGAAATCAAACCAAGATACTCACTTGTATAATTTGTTAAGTTGTACAATTGGTGAAAGTTTGAACTTGCTGTGATCAACTCCCCTTGTAAGAAATCAACTCATTCACGGAGCTCCACAAGCTAAGTTAATACAGTACAGTTTTCGGAAATGAAGATCTTTCTTTTCTATTGAAAGTACACTAGAAATGAAACGAAGTTACTAAGTTGTGCATCTTTCTAGATTGTACTAGCGAGGAAAGTTTAATCTTGATGTGATCAATCCTGTTCGTAGGGAAGCAACTCGTTCAAGGAGCTCAACGAGCTTAGTTAGTGCAGTACAGTGTTTGGAAATGAAGATCTTTCTTTTCTAATGAAAGTGCCTTATAAATGAAACCAACATACTAAGTTGTACATCTTGTTAGTTTGCACAGTTGGTGAAAGTTTCAACTTGCTGTGTTCAATCCTGTTCGTAAGAAGGCAACTCATTCGTGGAGTTCAACCGGCTTAGTTAGTACAGAACAGTTTTGGGAACGGAAGATTTTCTTTTCTAACGAAAGTACTTTAGGAATGAAAACAACATACTAAGTTGTACATCTTGTTAGATGTTATAACCGGTGAAAGTTTGAAGTTGCCGAGATAAACCGTCTTTGTAAGAAAGCGACTCACTCAAAGTGCCAAAGTAGCTTATTTAGTACAGTACACGTTTTGGAAATGAGGATCTTTCCTTTCTAACGACAGTGAATTTGAAATCAAACCAAGATACTCACTTGTATATCTTGTTAAGTTGTACAATTGGTGAAAGTTTGAACTTGCTGTGATCAACTCCCCTTGTAAGAAATCAACTCATTCATGGAGCGCCACAAGCTTAGTTAATACATTATAGTTTTCAGAAATGAAGATCTTTCTTTTCTAATGAAAGTACATTAGAAATGAAACGAAGTTACTAAGTTGTGCATCTTTCTAGATTGTACAAGCGAGGAAAGTTTAATCTTGATGTGATCAATCCTGTTCGTAGGGAAGCAACTCGTTCAAGGAGCTCAACGAGCTTAGTTAGTGCAGTACAGTGTTTGGAAATGAAGATCTTTCTTTTCTAATGAAAGTGCCTTATAAATGAAACCAACATACTAAGTTGTACATCTTGTTAGTTTGCACAGTTGGTGAAAGTTTCAACTTGCTGTGTTCAATCCTGCTCGTAAGAAGGCAACTGATTCGTGGAGTTCAACCTGCTTAGTTAGTACAGAACAGTTTTGGGAACAGAAGATTTTCTTTTCTAACGAAAGTACTTTAGGAATGAAAACAACATACTAAGTTGTACATCTTGTTAGATGTTATAACCGGTGAAAGTTTGAAGTTGCCGAGATAAACCGTCTTTGTAAGAAAGCGACTCACTCAAAGTGCCAAAGGAGCTTATTTAGTACAGTACAGGTTTTGGAAATGAGCATCTTTGTTTTCTAACGAAAGTGATTTTGAAATCAAACCAAGATACTCAGTTGTATATCTTGTTAAGTTGTACAATTGGTGAAAGTTTGAACATGCTGTGATCAACTCCCCTTGTCAGAAATCAACTCATTCATGGAGCTCCACAAGCTAAGTTAATACAGTACAGTTTTCGGAAATGAAGATCTTTCTTTTCTAATGAAAGTACACTAGAAATGAAACGAAGTTACTAAGTTGTGCATCTTTCTAGATTGTACTAGCGAGGAAAGTTTAATCTTGATGTGATCAATCCTGTTCGTAGGGAAGCAACTCGTTCAAGGAGCTCAACGAGCTTAGTTAGTGCAGTACAGTGTTTGCAAATGAAGATCTTTCTTTTCTAATGAAAGTGCCTTATAAATGAAACCAACATACTAAGTTGTACATCTTGTTAGTTTGCACAGTTGGTGAAAGTTTCAACTTGCTGTGTTCAATCCTGTTCGTAAGAAGGCAACTGATTCGTGGAGTTCAACCTGCTTAGTTAGTACAGAACAGTTTTGGGAACGGAAGATTTTCTTTTCTAACGAAAGTACTTTAGGAATGAAAACAACATACTAAGTTGTACATCTTGTTAGATGTTATAACCGGTGAAAGTTTGAAGTTGCCGAGATAAACCGTCTTTGTAAGAAAGCGACTCACTCAAAGTGCCAAAGGAGCTTATTTAGTACAGTACACGTTTTGGAAATGAGGATCTTTCTTTTTTAAAGAAAGTGATTTTGAAATCAAACCAAGATACTCACTTGTATATCTTGTTAAGTTGTACAATTGGTGAAAGTTTGAACTTGCTGTGATCAACTCCTTGTAAGAAATCAACTCATTCATGGAGCTCCACAAGCTAAGTTAATACAGTACAGTTTTTCAGAAATGAAGATCTTTCTTTTCTAATGAAAGTACACTAGAAATGAAACGAAGTTACTAAGTTGTGCATCTTTCTAGATTGTACTAGCGAGGAAAGTTTAATCTTGATGTGATCAATCCTGTTCGTAGGGAAGCAACTCGTTCAAGGAGCTCAACGAGCTTAGTTAGTGCAGTACAGTGTTTGCAAATGAAGATCTTTCTTTTCTAATGAAAGTGCCTTATAAATGAAACCAACATACTAAGTTGTACATCTTGTTAGTTTGCACAGTTGGTGAAAGTTTCAACTTGCTGTGTTCAATCCTGTTCGTAAGAAGGCAACTGATTCGTGGAGTTCAACCTGCTTAGTTAGTACAGAACAGTTTTGGGAACGGAAGATTTTCTTTTCTAACGAAAGTACTTTAGGAATGAAAACAACATACTAAGTTGTACATCTTGTTAGATGTTATAACCGGTGAAAGTTTGAAGTTGCCGAGATAAACCGTCTTTGTAAGAAAGCGACTCACTCAAAGTGCCAAAGGAGCTTATTTAGTACAGTACACGTTTTGGAAATGAGGATCTTTCTTTTCTAACGAAAGTGATTTTGAAATCAAACCAAGATACTCACTTGTATATCTTGTTAAGTTGTACAATTGGTGAAAGTTTGAACTTGCTGTGATCAACTCCCCTTGTAAGAAATCAACTCATTCATGGAGCTCCACAAGCTAAGTTAATACAGTACAGTTTTCGGAAA
Source organism: Orientallactaga sibirica (assembly GCA_036365145.1). Lineage (NCBI taxonomy): Eukaryota > Metazoa > Chordata > Mammalia > Rodentia > Dipodidae > Orientallactaga > Orientallactaga sibirica. The sequence goes on from JAEOAD010002476.1 coordinate 22,560, forward strand.
TGAAGATCTTTCTTTTCTAATGAAAGTACACTAGAAATGAAACGAAGTTACTAAGTTGTGCATCTTTCTAGATTGTACTAGCGAGGAAAGTTTAATCTTGATGTGATCAATCCTGTTCGTAGGGAAGCAACTCATTCAAGGAGCTCAACAAGCTTAGTTAGTGCAGTACAGTGTTTGGAAATGAAGATCTTTCTTTTCTAATGAAAGTTCCTTATAAATGAAACCAACATACTAAGTTGTACATCTTGTTAGTTTGCACAGTTGGTGAAAGTTTCAACTTGCTGTGTTCAATCCTGTTCGTAAGAAGGCAACTGACTCGTGGAGTTCAACCGGCTTAGTTAGTACAGAACAGTTTTGGGAACGGAAGATTTTCTTTTCTAACGAAAGTACTTTAGGAATGAAAACAACATACTAAGTTGTACATCTTGTTAGATGTTATAACCGGTGAAAGTTTGAAGTTGCCGAGATAAACCGTCTTTGTAAGAAAGCGACTCACTCAAAGTGCCAAAGTAGCTTATTTAGTACAGTACACGTTTTGGAAATGAGGATGTTTCTTTTCTAACGACAGTGAATTTGAAATCAAACCAAGATACTCACTTGTATATCTTGTTAAGTTGTACAATTGGTGAAAGTTTGAACTTGCTGTGATCAACTCCCCTTGTAAGAAATCAACTCATTCATGGAGCGCCACAAGCTTAGTTAATACATTATAGTTTTCAGAAATGAAGATCTTTCTTTTCTAATGAAAGTACATTAGAAATGAAACGAAGTTACTAAGTTGTGCATCTTTCTAGATTGTACAAGCGAGGAAAGTTTAATCTTGACGTGATCAATCCTGTTCGTAGGGAAGCAACTCGTTCAAGGAGCTCAACGAGCTTAGTTAGTGCAGTACAGTGTTTGGAAATGAAGATCTTTCTTTTCTAATGAAAGTGCCTTATAAATGAAACCAACATACTAAGTTGTACATCTTGTTAGTTTGCACAGTTGGTGAAAGTTTCAACTTGCTGTGTTCAATCCTGTTCGTAAGAAGGCAACTGATTCGTGGAGTTCAACCGGCTTAGTTAGTACAGAACAGTTTTGGGAACGGAAGATTTTCTTTTCTAACGAAAGTACTTTAGGAATGAAAACAACATACTAAGTTGTACATCTTGTTAGATGTTATAACCGGTGAAAGTTTGAAGTTGCCGAGATAAACCGTCTTTGTAAGAAAGCGACTCACTCAAAGTGCCAAAGTAGCTTATTTAGTACAGTACACGTTTTGGAAATGAGGATCTTTCTTTTCTAACGAAAGTGAATTTGAAATCAAACCAAGATACTCACTTGTATATCTTGTTAAGTTGTACAATTGGTGAAAGTTTGAACTTGCTGTGATCAACTCCCTTGTAAGAAATCAACTCATTCATGGAGCGCCACAAGCTTAGTTAATACATTATAGTTTTCAGAAATGAAGATCTTTCTTTTCTAATGAAAGTACATTAGAAATGAAACGAAGTTACTAAGTTGTGCATCTTTCTAGATTGTACAAGTGAGGAAAGTTTAATCTTGATGTGATCAATCCTGTTCGTAAGGAAGCAACTCGTTCAAGGAGCTCAACGAGCTTAGTTAGTGCAGTACAGTGTTTTGAAATGAAGATCTTTCTTTTCTAATGAAAGTGCCTTATAAATGAAACCAACATACTAAGTTGTACATCTTGTTAGTTTGCACAGTTGGTGAAAGTTTCAACTGGCTGTGTTCAATCCTGTTCGTAAGAAGGCAACTGATTCGTGGAGTTCAACCGGCTTAGTTAGTACAGAACAGTTTTGGGAACGGAAAATTTTCTTTTCTAACGAAAGTACTTTAGGAATGAAAACAACATACTAAGTTGTACATCTTGTTAGATGTTATAACCGGTGAAAGTTTGAAGTTGCCGAGATAAACCGTCTTTGTAAGAAAGCGACTCACTCAAAGTGCCAAAGGAGCTTATTTAGTACAGTACAGGTTTTGGAAATGAGCATCTTTGTTTTCTAACGAAAGTGATTTTGAAATCAAACCAAGATACTCAGTTGTATATCTTGTTAAGTTGTACAATTGGTGAAAGTTTGAACATGCTGTGATCAACTCCCTTGTCAGAAATCAACTCATTCATGGAGCGATACAAGCTTAGTTAATACATTATAGTTTTCGGAAATGAAGATCTTTCTTTTCTAATGAAAGTACACTAGAAATGAAACGAAGTTACTAAGTTGTGCATCTTTCTAGATTGTACAAGCGAGGAAAGATTAATCTTGATGTGATCAATCTGTTCGTAGGGAAGCAACTCGTTGAAGGAGCTCAACGAGCTTAGTTAGTGCAGTACAGTGTTTGGAAATGAAGATCTTTCTTTTCTAATGAAAGTACATTAGAAATGAAACGAAGTTACTAAGTTGTGCATCTTTCTAGATTGTCCAAGCGAGGAAAGTTTAATCTTGATGTGATCAACCCTGTTGGTAGGGAAGCAACTCGTTCAAGGAGCTCAACGAGCTTAGTTAGTGCAGTACAGTGTTTGGAAATGAAGATCTTTCTTTTCTAATGAAAGTGCCTTATAAATGAAACCAACATACTAAGTTGTACATCTTGTTAGTTTGTACAATTGGTGAAAGTTTCAACTTGTTGTGTTCAATCCTGTTCGTGAGAAGGCAACTGATTCGTGGAGTTCAACCGGCTTAGTTAGAACAGAACAGTTTTGGGAACGGAAGATTTTCTTTTCTAACGAAAGTACTTTAGGAATGAAAACAACATACTAAGTTGTACATCTTGTTAGATGTTATAACCGGTGAAAGTTTGAAGTTGCCGAGATAAACCGTCTTTGTAAGAAAGCGACTCACTCAAAGTGCCAAAGGAGCTTATTTAGTACAGTACAGGTTTTGGAAATGAGCATCTTTGTTTTCTAAAGAAAGTGATTTTGAAATCAAACCAAGATACTCAGTTGTATATCTTGTTAAGTTGTACAACTGGTGAAAGTTTGAACTTGCTGTGATCAACTCCCTTGTAAGAAATCAACTCATTCATGGAGCTCCACAAGCTAAGTTAATACAGTACAGTTTTGAAATGAAGATCTTTCTTTTCTAATGAAAGTACACTAGATGAAACGAAGTTACTAAGTTGTGCATCTTTCTAGATTGTACAAGCGAGGAAAGTTTAATCTTGATGTGATCAATCCTGTTCGTAGGGAAGCAATTCGTTCAAGGAGCTCAACGAGCTTAGTTAGTGCAGTACAGTTTTTGAAAATGAAGATCTTTCTTTTCTAATGAAAGTGCCTTATACATGAAACCAACATACTCAGTTGTACATCTTGTTAGTTTGTACAATTGGTGAAAGTTTCAACTTGCTGTGTTCAATCCTGTTCGTAAAGAAGGCAACTGATTCGTGGAGTTCAACCAGTTTAGTTAGTACAGAACAGTTTTGGAACGGAAGATTTTCTTTTCAAACGAAAGTACTTTAGGAATGAAAACAACATACTAAGTTGTACAACTTGTTAGATGTTATAACGGGTGAAAGTTTGAAGTTGCCGAGATAAACCGTCTTTGTAAGAAAGCGGCTCACTCAAAGTGCCAAAGGAGCTTATTTAGTACAGTACAGGTTTTGGAAATGAGGATCTTTCTTTTCTAACGAAAGTGAATTTGAAATCAAACCAAGATACTCAGTTATATATCTTGTTAAGTTGTACAATTGGTGAAAGTTTGAACTTGCTGTGATCAACTCCCTTGTAAGAAATCAACTCATTCATGGAGCTCCACAAGCTTAGTTAATACATTATAGTTTTCAGAAATGAAGATCTTTCTTTTCTAATGAAAGTACATTAGAAATGAAACGAAGTTACTAAGTTGTGCATCTTTCTAGATTGTACAAGCGAGGAAAGTTTAATCTTGATGTGATCAATCCTGTTCGTAGGGAAGCAACTCGTTCAAGGAGCTCAACGAGCTTAGTTAGTGCAGTACAGTGTTTGAAATGAAGATCTTTCTTTTCTAATGAAAGTGCCTTATAAATGAAACCAACATACTCAGTTGTACATCTTGTTAGTTTGTACAGTTGGTGAAAGTTTCAACTTGCTGTGTTCAATCCTGTTCGTAAGAAGGCAACTGATTCGTGGAGTTCAACCGGCTTAGTTAGTACAGAACAGTTTTGGGAACGGAAGATTTTCTTTTCTAAGGAAAGTACTTTAGGAATGAAAACAACATACTAAGTTGTACATCTTGTTAGATGTTATAACCGGTGAAAGTTTGAAGTTGCGAGATAAACCATCTTTGTAAGAAAGCGACTCACTCAAAGTGCCAAAGGAGCTTATTTAGTACAGTACAGGTTTTGAAATGAGCATCTTTCTTTTCTAACGAAAGTGATTTTGAAATCAAACCAAGATACTCAGTTGTATATCTTGTTAAGTTGTACAATTGGTGAAAGTTTGAACTTGCTGTGATCAACTCCCTTGTAAGAAATCAACTCATAAATGGAGCTCCACAAGCTTAAGTTAATACATTATAGTTTTCTTTGAAATGAAGATCTTTCTTTTCTAATGAAAGTACACTAGAAATGAAACGAAGTTACTAAGTTGTGCATCTTTCTAGATTGTACAAGCGAGGAAAGTTTAATCTTGATGTGATCAATCCTGTTCGTAGGGAAGCAACTCGATCAAGGAGCTCAACGAGCTTAGTTAGTGCAGTACAGTGTTTGGAAATGAAGATCTTTCTTTTCTAATGAAAGTGCCTTATAAATGAAACCAACATACTAAGTTGTACATCTTGTTAGTTTTCACAGTTGGTGAAAGTTTCAACTTGCTGTGTTCAATCCTGTTCGCAAGAAGGCAACTGATTCGTGGAGTTCAACCGGCTTAGTTAGTACAGAACAGTTTTGGGAACGGAAGATTTTCTTTTCTAACGAAAGTACTTTAGGAATGAAAACAACATACTAAGTTGTACATCTTGTTAGATGTTATAACTGGTGAAAGTTTGAAGTTGCCGAGATAAACCGTCTTTGTAAGAAAGCGACTCACTCAAAGTGCCAAAGGAGCTTATTTAGTACAGTACACGTTTTGGAAATGAGGATCTTTCTTTTCTAACGAAAGTGAATTTGAAATCAAACCAAGATACTCACTTGTATATCTTTTTAAGTTGTACAATTGGTGAAAGTTTAAACTTGCTGTGATCAACTCCCCTTGTAAGAAATGAACTCATTCATGGAGCGCCACAAGCTTAGTTAATACATTATAGTTTTCAGAAATGAAGATCTTTCTTTTCTAATGAAAGTACATTAGAAATGAAACGAAGTTACTAAGTTGTGCATCTTTCTAGATTGTACAAGCGAGGAAAGTTTAATCTTGATGTGATCAATCCTGTTCGTAGGGAAGCAACTCGTTCAAGGAGCTCAACGAGCTTAGTTAGTGCAGTACAGTGTTTGGAAAAGAAGATATTTCTTTTCTATTGAAAGTTCCTTATAAATGAAACCAACATACTAAGTTGTACATCTTGTTAGTTTGCACAGTTGGTGAAAGTTTCAACTTGCTGTGTTCAATCCTGTTCGTAAGAAGGCAACTGATTCATAGAGTTCAACCGGCTTAGTTAGTACAGAACAGTTTTGGGAACGGAAGATTTTCTTTTCTAACGAAAGTACTTTAGGAATGAAAACAACATACTAAGTTGTACATCTTGTGAGATGTTATAACCGGTGAAAGTTTGAAGTTGCCGAGATAAACCGTCTTTGTAAGAAAGCGACTCACTCAAAGTGCCAAAGGAGCTTATTTAGTACAGTACACGTTTTGGAAATGAGGATCTTTCTTTTCTAAAGAAAGTGAATTTGAAATCAAACCAAGATACTCACTTGTATATCTTGTTAAGTTGTACAATTGGTGAAAGTTTGAACTTGCTGTGATCAACTCCCCTTGTAAGAAATGAACTCATTCATGGAGCGCCACAAGCTTAGTTAATACATTATAGTTTTCAGAAATGAAGATCTTTCTTTTCTAATGAAAGTATATTAGAAATGAAACGAAGTTACTAAGTTGTGCATCTTTCTAGATTGTACAAGCGAGGAAAGTTTAATCTTGATGTGATCAATCCTGTTCGTAGGGAAGCAACTCGTTCAAGGAGCTCAACGAGCTTAGTTAGTGCAGTACAGTGTTTGGAAATGAAGATCTTTCTTTTCTAATGAAAGTGCCTTATAAATGAAACCAACATACTAAGTTGTACATCTTGTTAGTTTGCACAGTTGGTGAAAGTTTCAACTTGCTGTGTTCAATCCTGTTCGTAAGAAGGCAACTGATTCGTGGAGTTCAACCTGCTTAGTTAGTACAGAACAGTTTTGGGAACGGAAGATTTTCTTTTCTAACGAAAGTACTTTAGGAATGAAAACAACATACTAAGTTGTACATCTTGTTAGATGTTATAACCGGTGAAAGTTTGAAGTTGCCGAGATAAACCGTCTTTGTAAGAAAGCGACTCACTCAAAGTGCCAAAGGAGCTTATTTAGTACAGTACACATTTTGGAAATGAGGATCTTTCTTTTCTAACGAAAGTGATTTTGAAATCAAACCAAGATACTCAGTTGTATATCTTGTTAAGTTGTACAATTGGTGAAAGTTTGAACTTGCTATGATCAACTCCCCTTGTAAGAAATCAACTCATTCATGGAGCTCCACAAGCTAAGTTAATACAGTACAGTTTTCGGAAATGAAAATCTTTCTTTTCAAATGAAAGTACACTAGAAATGAAACGAAGTTACTAAGTTCTGCATCTTTCTAGATTGTACAAGCGAGGAAAGTTTAATCTTGATGTGATCAATCCTGTTCGTAGGGAAGCAACTCATTCAAGGAGCTCAACGAGCTTAGTTAGTGCAGTACAGTGTTTGGAAATGAAAATCTTTCTTTTCTAATGAAAGTACATTAGAAATGAAACGAAGTTACTAAGTTGTGCATCTTTCCAGATTGTACAAGCGAGGAAAGTTTAATCTTGATGTGATCAATCCTGTTCGTAAGGAAGCAACTCGTTCAAGGGGTTCAACGAGCTTAGTTAGTGCAGTACACTGTTTGGAAATGAATATCTTTCTTTTCTAATGAAAGTGCCTTATAAATGAAACCAACATACTCAGTTGCACATCTTGTTAGTTTGTACAATTGGTGAAAGTTTCAACTTGCTCTGTTCAATCCTGTTCGTAAGAAGGCAACTGATTCGTGGAATTCAACCGGCTTAGTTAGTACAGAACAGTTTTGGGAACGGAAGATTTTCTTTTCTAACGAAAGTACTTTAGGAATGAAAACAACATACTAAGTTGTACATCTTGTTAGATGTTATAACCGGTGAAAGTTTGAAGTTGCCGACATAAACCGTCTTTGTAAGAAAGCGGCTCACTCAAAGTGCCAAAGGAGCTTATTTAGTACAGTACAGGATTTGGTAATGAGGTTCTTTCTTTTCTAAAGAAAGTGAATTTGAAATCAAACCAAGATACTCAGTTGTATATCTTGTTAAGTTGTACAATTGGTGAAAGTTTGAACTTGCTGTGATCAACTCCCCTTGTAAGAAATCAACTCATTCATGGAGCGCCACAAGCTTAGTTAATACATTATAGTTTTCAGAAATGAAGATCTTTCTTTTCTAATGAAAGTACATTAGAAATGAAACGAAGTTACTAAGTTGTGCATCTTTCTAGATTGTACAAGTGAGGAAAGTTTAATCTTGATGTGATCAATCCTGTTCGTAAGGAAGCAACTCGTTCAAGGAGCTCAACGAGCTTAGTTAGTGCAGTACACTGTTTGGAAATGAATATCTTTCTTTTCTAATGAAAGTGCCTTATAAATGAAACCAACATACTAAGTTGTACATCTTGTTAGTTTGCACAGTTGGTGAAAGTTTCAACTGGCTGTGTTCAATCCTGTTCGTAAGAAGGCAACTGATTCGTGGAGTTCAACCGGCTTAGTTAGTACAGAACAGTTTTGGGAACGGAAAATTTTCTTTTCTAACGAAAGTACTTTAGGAATGAAAACAACATACTAAGTTGTACATCTTGTTAGATGTTATAACCGGTGAAAGTTTGAAGTTGCCGAGATAAACCGTCTTTGTAAGAAAGCGACTCACTCAAAGTGCCAAAGGAGCTTATTTAGTACAGTACAGGTTTTGGAAATGAGCATCTTTGTTTTCTAACGAAAGTGATTTTGAAATCAAACCAAGATACTCAGTTGTATATCTTGTTAAGTTGTACAATTGGTGAAAGTTTGAACATGCTGTGATCAACTCCCCTTGTCAGAAATCAACTCATTCATGGAGCGCCACAAGCTTAGTTAATACATTATAGTTTTCGGAAATGAAGATCTTTCTTTTCTAATGAAAGTACACTAGAAATGAAACGAAGTTACTAAGTTGTGCATCTTTCTAGATTGTACAAGCGAGGAAAGATTAATCTTGATGTGATCAATCCTGTTCGTAGGGAAGCAACTCGTTGAAGGAGCTCAACGAGCTTAGTTAGTGCAGTACAGTGTTTGGAAATGAAGATCTTTCTTTTCTAATGAAAGTACATTAGAAATGAAACGAAGTTACTAAGTTGTGCATCTTTCTAGATTGTCCAAGCGAGGAAAGTTTAATCTTGATGTGATCAACCCTGTTGGTAGGGAAGCAACTCGTTCAAGGAGCTCAACGAGCTTAGTTAGTGCAGTACAGTGTTTGGAAATGAAGATCTTTCTTTTCTAATGAAAGTGCCTTATAAATGAAACCAACATACTAAGTTGTACATCTTGTTAGTTTGTACAATTGGTGAAAGTTTCAACTTGTTGTGTTCAATCCTGTTCGTGAGAAGGCAACTGATTCGTGGAGTTCAACCGGCTTAGTTAGAACAGAACAGTTTTGGGAACGGAAGATCTTCTTTTCTAACGAAAGTACTTTAGGAATGAAAACAACATACTAAGTTGTACATCTTGTTAGATGTTATAACCGGTGAAAGTTTGAAGTTGCCGAGATAAACCGTCTTTGTAAGAAAGCGACTCACTCAAAGTGCCAAAGGAGCTTATTTAGTACAGTACAGGTTTTGGAAATGAGCATCTTTGTTTTCTAAAGAAAGTGATTTTGAAATCAAACCAAGATACTCAGTTGTATATCGTGTTAAGTTGTACAACTGGTGAAAGTTTGAACTTGCTGTGATCAACTCCCCTTGTAAGAAATCAACTCATTCATGGAGCTCCACAAGCTAAGTTAATACAGTACAGTTTTCGGAAATGAAGATCTTTCTTTTCTAATGAAAGTACACTAGAAATGAAACGAAGTTACTAAGTTGTGCATCTTTCTAGATTGTACAAGCGAGGAAAGTTTAATCTTGATGTGATCAATCCTGTTCGTAGGGAAGCAATTCGTTCAAGGAGCTCAACGAGCTTAGTTAGTGCAGTACAGTTTTTGAAAATGAAGATCTTTCTTTTCTAATGAAAGTGCCTTATACATGAAACCAACATACTCAGTTGTACATCTTGTTAGTTTGTACAATTGGTGAAAGTTTCAACTTGCTGTGTTCAATCCTGTTCGTAAGAAGGCAACTGATTCGTGGAGTTCAACCAGTTTAGTTAGTACAGAACAGTTTTCGGAACGGAAGATTTTCTTTTCAAACGAAAGTACTATAGGAATGAAAACAACATACTAAGTTGTACAACTTGTTAGATGTTATAACGGGTGAAAGTTTGAAGTTGCCGACATAAACCGTCTTTGTAAGAAAGCGGCTCACTCAAAGTGCCAAAGGAGCTTATTTAGTACAGTACAGGATTTGGTAATGAGGATCTTTCTTTTCTAACGAAAGTGAATTTGAAATCAAACCAAGATACTCAGTTATATATCTTGTTAAGTTGTACAATTGGTGAAAGTTTGAACTTGCTGTGATCAACTCCCCTTGTAAGAAATCAACTCATTCATGGAGCGCCACAAGCTTAGTTAATACATTATAGTTTTCAGAAATGAAGATCTTTCTTTTCTAATGAAAGTACATTAGAAATGAAACGAAGTTACTAAGTTGTGCATCTTTCTAGATTGTACAAGCGAGGAAAGTTTAATCTTGATGTGATCAATCCTATTCGTAGGGAAGCAACTCGTTCAAGGAGCTCAACGAGCTTAGTTAGTGCAGTACAGTGTTTGGAAATGAAGATCTTTCTTTTCTAATGAAAGTGCCTTATAAATGAAACCAACATACTCAGTTGTACAGCTTGTTAGTTTGTACAATTGGTGAAAGTTTCAACTTGCTGTGTTCAATCCTGTTCGTAAGAAGGCAACTGATTCGTGGAGTTCAACCGGCTTAGTTAGTACAGAACAGTTTTGGGAACGGAAGATTTTCTTTTCTAAGGAAAGTACTTTAGGAATGAAAACAACATACTAAGTTGTACATCTTCTTAGATGTTATAACCGGTGAAAGTTTGAAGTTGCCGAGATAAACCATCTTTGTAAGAAAGCGACTCACTCAAAGTGCCAAAGGAGCTTATTTAGTACAGTACAGGTTTTGGAAATGAGCATCTTTCTTTTCTAACGAAAGTGATTTTGAAATCAAACCAAGATACTCAGTTGTATATCTTGTTAAGTTGTACAATTGGTGAAAGTTTGAACTTGCTGTGATCAACTCCCCTTGTAAGAAATCAACTCATAAATGGAGCGCCACAAGCTTAGTTAATACATTATAGTTTTCGGAAATGAAGATCTTTCTTTTCTAATGAAAGTACACTAGAAATGAAACGAAGTTACTAAGTTGTGCATCTTTCTAGATTGTACAAGCGAGGAATGTTTAATCTTGATGTGATCAATCCTGTTCGTAGGGAAGAAACTCGTTCAAGGAGCTCAACGAGCTTAGTTAGTGCAGTACAGTGTTTGGAAATGAAGATCTTTCTTTTCTAATGAAAGTACATTAGAAATGAAACGAAGTTACTAAGTTGTGCATCTTTCTAGATTTTACAAGCGAGGAAAGTTTAAACTTGATGTGATCAATCCTGTTCGTAGGGAAGAAACTCGTTCAAGGAGCTCAACGAGCTTAGTTAGTGCAGTACAGTGTTTGGAAATGAAGATCTTTCTTTTCTAATGAAAGTGCCTTATAAATGAAACCAACATACTAAGTTGCACATCTTGTTAGTTTGTACAATTGGTGAAAGTTTCAACTTGCTGTGTTCAATCCTGTTCGTAAGAAGGCAACTGATTCGTGGAGTTCAACCAGTTTAGTTAGTACAGAACAGTTTTGGGAACGGAAGATTTTCTTTTCTAATGAAAGTACTTTAGGAATGAAAACAACATACTAAGTTGTACATCTTGTTAGATGTTATAACCGGTGAAAGTTTGAAGTTGCCGAGATAAACCGTCTTTGTAAGAAAGCGACTCACTCAAAGTGCCAAAGGAGCTTATTTAGTACAGTACACATTTTGGAAATGAGGATCTTTCTTTTCTAACGAAAGTGAATTTGAAATCAAACCAAGATACTCAGTTGTATATCTTGTTAAGTTGTACAATTTGTGAAAGTTTGAACTTGCCGTGATCAACTCCCCTTGTAAGAAATCAACTCATTCATGGAGCTCCACAAGCTAAGTTAATACAGTACAGTTTTCGGAAATGAAGATCTTTCTTTTCTAATGAAAGTACACTAGAAATGAAACGAAGTTACTAAGTTGTGCATCTTTCTAGATTGTACAAGCGAGGAAAGTTTAATCTTGATGTGATCAATCCTGTTCGTAGGGAAGCAACTCGTTCAAAGAGCTCAACGAGCTTAGTTAGTGCCGTACAGTTTTTGAAAATGAAGATCTTTCTTTTCTAATGAAAGTGCCTTATAAATGAAACCAACATACTCAGTTGTACATCTTGTTAGTTTGTACAATTGGTGAAAGTTTCAACTTGCTGTGTTCAATCCTGTTCGTAAGAAGGCAACTGATTCGTGGAGTTCAACCGGCTTAGTTAGTACAGAACAGTTTTGGGAACGGAGGATTTTCTTTTCTAACGAAAGTTCTTTAGGAATGAAAACAACATACTAAGTTGTACATCTTGTTAGATGTTATAACCGGTGAAAGTTTGAAGTTGCCGAGATAAACCGTCTTTGTAAGAAAGCGACTCACTCAAAGTGCCAAAGGAGCTTATTTAGTACAGTACAGGTTTTGGAAATGAGCATCTTTGTTTTCTAACGAAAGTGATTTTGAAATCAAACCAAGATACTCAGTTGTATATCTTGTTAAGTTGAAAAATTGGTGAAAGTTTGAACATGCTGTGCTCAACTCCCCTTGTAAGAAATCAACTCATTCATGGAGCGCCACAAGCTTAGTTAATACATTATAGTTTTCGGAAATGAAGATCTTTCTTTTCTAATGAAAGTACACTAGAAATGAAACGAAGTTACTAAGTTGTGCATCTTTCTAGTTTGTACAAGCTAGGAAAGTTTAATCTTGATGTGATCAATGCTGTTCGTAGGGAAGCAACTCGTTCAAGGAGCTCAACGAGCTTAGTTAGTGCAGTACAGTGTTTGGAAATGAAGATCTTTCTTTTCTAATGAAAGTACATTAGAAATGAAACGAAGTTACTAAGTTGTGCATCTTTCTAGATTGTACAAGCGAGGAAAGTTTAATCTTGATGTGATCAATCCTGTTCGTAGGGAAGCAACTCGTTCAAGGAGCTCAACGAGCTTAGTTAGTGCAGTACAGTGTTTGGAAATGAAGATCTTTCTTTTCTAAGGAAAGTGCCTTATAAATGAAAAAAACCAACATACTAAGTTGTACATCTTGTTAGTTTGTACAATTGGTGAAAGTTTCAACTTGCTGTGTTCAATCCTGTTTGTAAGAAGGCAACTGATTCGTGGAGTTCAACCGGCTTAGTTAGTACAGAACAGTTTTGGGAACGGAAGATCTTCTTTTCTAACGAAAAGTACTTTAGGAATGAAAACAACATACTAAGTTGTACATCTTGTTAGATGTTATAACCGTGAAAGTTTGAAGTTTAGATAAACCGTCCTTTGTAAGAAAGCGACTCACTCAAAGTGCCAAAGGAGCTTATTTAGTACAGTACAGGTTTTGGAAATGAGCATCTTTCTTTTCTAACGAAAGTGAATTTGAAATCAAACCAAGATACTCAGTTGTATATCTTGTTAAGTTGTACAATTGGTGAAAGTTTGAACTTGCTGTGATCAACTCCTTGTAAGAAATCAACTCATTCATGGAGCTCCACAAGCTAAGTTAATACAGTACAGTGTTTGGAAATGAAGATCTTTCTTTTCTAATGAAAGTACACTAGAAATGAAACTAAGTTACTAAGTTGTGCATCTTTCTAGATTGTACAAGGAGGAAAGTTTAATCTTGATGTGATCAATCCTGTTCGTAGGGAAGCAACTTCGTTCAGGAGCTCAACGAGTTTAGTTAGTGCAGTACAGTTTTTGGAAATGAAGATCTTTCTTTTCTAATGAAAGTGCCTTATAAATGAAACCAACATACTCAGTTGTACATCTTGTTAGTTTGTACAATTGGTGAAAGTTTCAACTTGCTGTGTTCAATCCTGTTCGTAAGAAGGCAACTGATTCGTGGAGTTCAACCGGCTTAGTTAGTACAGAACAGTTTTGGGAATGGAAGATTTTCTTTTCTAACGAAAGTACTTTAGGAATGAAAACAACATACTAAGTTGTACATCTTGTTAGATGTTATAACCGGTGAAAGTTTGAAGTTGCCGACATAAACTGTCTTTGTAAAAAGCGGCTCACTCAAAGTGCCAAAGGAGCTTATTTAGTACAGTACAGGATTTGGTAATGAGGATCTTTCTTTTCTAACGAAAGTGAATTTGAAATCAAACCAAGATACTCAGTTGTATATCTTGTTAAGTTGTACAATTGGTGAAAGTTTGAACTTGCTGTGATCAACTCCCCTTGTAAGAAATCAACTCATTCATGGAGCGCCACAAGCTTAGTTAATACATTATAGTTTTTAGAAATGAAGATATTCTTTTCTAATGAAAGTACATTAGAAATGAAATGAAATTACTAAGTTGTGCATCTTTCTAGATTGTACAAGCGAGGAAAGTTTAATCTTGATGTGATCAATCCTGTTCGTAGGGAAGCAACTCGTTCAAGGAGCTCAACGAGCTTAGTTAGTGCAGTACAGTGTTTGGAAATGAAGATCTTTCTTTTCTAATGAAAGTACATTAGAAATGAAACGAAGTTACTAAGTTGTGCATCTTTCTAGATTGTACAAGCGAGGAAAGTTTAATCTCGAAGTGATCAATCTTGTTCGTAGGGAAGCAACTCGCTCAAGGAGCTCAACGAGCTTAGTTAGTGCAGTACAGTGTTTCGAAATGAAGATCTTTCTTTTCTAATGAAAGTGCCTTATAAATGAAACCAACATACTCAGTTGTACATCTTGTTAGTTTGTACAATTGGTGAAAGTTTCAACTTGCTGTGTTCAATCCTGTTCGTAAGAAGGCAACTGATTCGTGGAGTTCAACCAGCTTAGTTAGTAAAGAACAGTTTTGGGAACGGAAGATCTTCTTTTCTAACGAAAGTACTTTAGGAATGAAAACAACATACTAAGTTGTACATCTTTTTAGATGTTATAAGCTGTGAAAATTTGAAGTTGCCGAGATAAACCGTCTTTGTAAGAAAGCGACTCACTCAAAGTGCCAAAGGAGCTTATTTAGTACAGTACATGATTTGGTAATGAGGATCTTTCTTTTCTAACGAAAGTGAATTTGAAATCAAACCAAGATACTCAGTTGTATATCTTGTTAAGTTGTACAATTGGTGAAAGTTTGAACTTGCTGTGATCAACTCCCCTTGTAAGAAATCAACTCATTCATGGAGCTCCACAAGCTAAGTTAATACAGTACAGTTTTCGGAATTGAAGATCTTTCTTTTTTAATGAAAGTACACTAGAAATGAAACAAAGTTACTAAGTTGTGCATCTTTCTAGATTGTACAAGCGAGGAAAGTTTAATCTTGATGTGATCAATCCTGTGCGTAGGGAAGCAACTCGTTCAGGAGCTCAACGAGCTTAGTTAGTGCAGTACAGTTTTTGGAAATGAAGATCTTTCTTTTCTAATGAAAGTGCCTAATAAATGAAACCAACATACTAAGTTGTATATCTTGTTAGTTTGTACAATTGGTGAAAGTTTCAACTTGCTGTGTTCAATCCTGTTCGTAAGAAGGCAACTGATTCGTGGAGTTCAACCGGCTTAGTTAGTACAGAACAGTTTTGGGAACGGAAGATTTTCTTTTCTAACGAAAGTACGTTAGGAATGAATACAACATACTAAGTTGTACATCTTGTTAGATGTTATAACCGGTGAAAGTTTGAAGTTGCCGAGATAAACCGTCTTTGTAAGAAAGCGACTCACTCAAAGTGCAAAAGGAGCTTATTTAGTACAGTACAGGATTTGGTAATGAGGATCTTTCTTTTCTAACGAAAGTGATTTTGAAATCAAACCAAGATACTCAGTTGTATATCTTGTTAAGTTGTACAATTGGTGAAAGTTTGAACTTGCTGTGATCAACTCCCCTTGTAAGAAATCAACTCATTCATGGAGCTCCACAAGCTAAGTTAATACAGTACAGTTTTCGGAAATGAAGATCTTTCTTTTCTAATGAAAGTACACTAGAAATGAAACGAAGTTACTAAGTTGTGCATCTTTCTAGATTGTACAAGCGAGGAAAGTTTAATGTTGATGTGATCAATCCTGTTCGTAGGGAAGCAACTCATTCAAGGAGCTCAACGAGCTTAGTTAGTGCAGTACAGTTTTTGAAAATGAAGATCTTTCTTTTCTAATGAAAGTGCCTTATAAATGAAACCAACATACTCAGTTGTATATCTTGTTAGTTTGTACAATTGGTGAAAGTTTCAACTTGCTGTGTTCAATCGTGTTCGTAAGAAGGCAACTGATTCGTGGAGTTCAACCAGTTTAGTTAGTACAGAACAGTTTTTCGAACGGAAGATTTTCTTTTCTAACGAAAGTACTTTTTAGGAATGAAAACAACATACTAAGTTGTACATCTTGTTAGATGTTATAACCGTGAAAGTTTGAAGTTGCCGACATAAACCGCTCTTTGTAAGAAAGCGCTCACTCAAAGTGCCAAAGGAGCTTATTTAGTACAGTACAGGATTTGGTAATGAGGATCTTTCTTTTCTAACGAAAGTGAATTTGAAATCAAACCAAGATACTCAGTTGTATATCTTGTTACGTTGTACAATTGGTGAAAGTTTGAACTTGCTGTGATCAACTCCCCTTGTAAGAAATCAACTCATTCATGGAGCGCCACAAGCTTAGTTAATACATTATAGTTTTCAGAAATGAAGATCTTTCTTTTCTAATGAAAGTACATTAGAAATGAAACGAAGTTACTAAGTTGTGCATCTTTCTAGTTTGTACAAGCGAGGAAAGTTTAATCTTGATGTGATCAATCCTGTTCATAGGGAAGCAACTCCTTCAAGGAGCTCAACGAGCTTAGTTAGTGCAGTACAGTGTTTGGAAATGAAGATCTTTCTTTTCTAATGAAAGTGCCTTATAAATGAAACCAACATACTAAGTTGTACATCTTGTTAGTTTGCACAGTTGGTGAAAGTTTCAACTTGCTGTGTTCAATCCTGTTCGTAAGAAGGCAACTGATTCGTGGAGTTCAACCGGCTTCGTTAGTACAGAACAGTTTTGGGAATGGAAAATTTTCTTTTCTAACAAAAGTACTTTAGGAATAAAAACAACATACTAAGTTGTACATCTTGTTAGATGTTATAACCGGTGAAAGTTTGAAGTTGCCTAGATAAACCGTCTTTGTAAGAAAGCGACTCACTCAAAGTGCCAAAGGAGCTTATTTAGTACAGTACAGGTTTTGGAAATGAGCATCTTTCTTTTCTAACGAAAGTGATTTTGAAATCAAACCAAGATACTCAGTTGTATATCTTGTTAAGTTGTACAATTGGTGAAAGTTTGAACTTGCTGTGATCAACTCCCCTTGTAAGAAATCAACTCATTCATGGAGCGCCACAAGCTTAGTTAATACATTATAGTTTTCGGAAATGAAGATCTTTCTTTTCTATTGAAAGTACACTAGAAATGAAACGAAGTTACTAAGTTGTGCATCTTTCTAGATTGTACAAGCGAGGAAAGTTTAATCTTGATGTGATCAATCCTGTTCGTAGGGAAGCAACTCGTTCAAGGAGCTCAACGAGCTTAGTTAGTGCAGTACAGTGTTTGGAAATGAAGATCTTTCTTTATTAATGAAAGTACACTAGAAATGAAACGAAGTTACTAAGTTGTGCATCTTTCTAGATTGTACAAGCGAGGAAAGTTTAATCTTGATGTGATCAATCCTGTTCGTAGGGAAGCAACTCGTTCAAGGAGCTCAACGAGCTTAGTTAGTGCAGTACAGTGTTTGGAAATGAAGATCTTTCTTTTCTAATGAAAGTGCCTTATAAATGAAACCAACATACTAAGTTGTACATCTTCTTAGTTTGTACAGTTGGTGAAAGTTTCAACTTGCTGTGTTCAATCCTGTTCGTAAGAAGGCAACTGATTCCTGGAGTTCAACCAGCTTAGTTAGTACAGAACAGTTTTGGGAACGGAAGATCTTCTTTTCTAACGAAAGTACTTTAGGAATGAAAACAACATACTAAGTTGTACATCTTGTTAGATGTTATAACCGGTGAAAGTTTGAAGTTGCCGACATAAACCGTCTTTGTAAGAAAGCGGCTCACTCAAAGTGCCAAAGGAGCTTATTTAGTACAGTACAGGATTTGTAAATGAGGTCTTTCCTTTTCTAACGAAAGTGAATTTGAAATCAAACCAAGATACTCAGTTGTATATCTTGTTAAGTTGTACAATTGGTGAAAGTTTGAACTTGCTGTGATCAACTCCCCTTGTAAGAAATCAACTCATTCATGGAGCTCCACAAGCTAAGTTAATACAGTACAGTTTTCGGAAGTGAAGATCTTTCTTTTCTAATGAAAGTACACTAGAAATGAAACGAAGTTACTAAGTTGTGCATCTTTCTAGATTGTACAAGCGAGGAAAGTTTAATCTTGATGTGATCAATCCTGTTCGTAGGGAAGCAACTCGTTCAGGAGCTCAACGAGCTTAGTTAGTGCAGTACAGTTTTTGGAAATGAAGATCTTTCTTTTCTAATGAAAGTGCCTTATAAATGAAACCAACATACTCAGTTGTACATCTTGTTAGTTTGTACAATTGGTGAAATTTTCAACTTGCTGTGTTCAATCCTGTTCGTAAGAAGGCAACTGATTCGTGGAGTTCAACCGGCTTAGTTAGTACAGAACAGTTTTGGGAACGGAGGATTTTCTTTTCTAACGAAAGTTCTTTAGGAATGAAAACAACATACTAAGTTGTACATCTTGTTAGATGTTATAACCGGTGAAAGTTTGAAGTTGCCGTGATAATCCGTCTTTGTAAGAAAGCGACTCACTCAAAGTGCCAAAGGAGCTTATTTAGTACGGTACAGGTTTTGGAAATGAGGATCTTTCTTTTCTAACGAAAGTGAAACTGAAATCAAACCAAGATACTCAGTTGTATATGTTGTTAAGTTGTACAATTGGTGAAAGTTTGAACTTGCTGTGATCAACACCCCTTGTAAGAAATCAACTCATTCATGGAGCTCCACAAGCTAAGTTAATACAGTACAGTTTTCGGAAATGAAGATCTTTCTTTTCTAATGAAAGTACACTAGAAATGAAACGAAGTTACTAAGTTGTGCATCTTTCTAGATTGTACAAGCGAGGAAAGTTTAATCTTGATGTGATCAATCCTGTTCGTACGGAAGCAACTCGTTCAAGGAGTTCAACGAGTTTAGTTAGTGCAGTACACTGTTTGGAAATGAATATCTTTCTTTTCTAATGAAAGTGCCTTATAAATGAAACCAACATACTAAGTTGCACATCTTGTTAGTTTGTACAATTGGTGAAAGTTTCAACTTGCTGTGTTCAATCCTGTTCGTAAGAAGGCAAGATCAAACTTTCCTAGTTTGTGTAATCTAACAAGATGTACAACTTAATAGACTACCATCATTCTAAAGTAGTTTGTTTAGAGAACAAACCAATTCATTCTGTGAAATAAGGCTGTTCTGTTCCCCAAATGAGTTGCTTTCTTACGAAGAGTCTTCAGTGCAGCAAGATCAAACTTTCCTAGTTTGTGTAATCTGACAAGATGTACAACGTAGTAGATTAACCACATTTCTAACGTTGTTTGTTTAGAAAACAAACACCTTCATTGCCGAACACTGTACTGTGTGAAATAAGGTGTTCTGTTCCGCAAATGAGTGGCTTTCTTACGAAGAGTCTTCAGTGCAGCTAGATCAAACTTTCCTAGTTTGTGTAATCTAACAAGATGTACAACTTAATAGACTACCATCATTTCTGAAGTAGTTTCTTTAGAAAACAAACTCATTCGTTGCCGAACACAGTACTGTGTGAAATAAGGCTGTTCTGTTCCCCAAATCAGTTGCTTTCTTATGAACAGTCTTCAGTGCAGCAAGATCAAATTTTCCTAGTTTGCTTAATCTAACAAGATGTACAATTTAGTAGAATAACCACAGTTCTGACGTAGTTTGTTCAGAAAACAAACGCCTTCATTGCCGAACACAGTACTGTGTGAAATAAGTCTGTTCTGTTCAAGAAATGAGTGGCTTCTTACGAAGAGTCTTCAGTGCAGCAAGATCAAACTTTCCTAGTTTGTGTAATCTAACAAGATGTACAACTTAGTAGATTAACCACATTTCTGAAGTAGTTTGTTTAGAAAACAAACGCCTTCATTGCCGAACACAGTACTATGTGAAATAAGGCTGTTCTGTTCCGCAAGTGAGTGGCTTTCTTACGAAGAGTCTTCAGTGCAGCTAGATCAAACTTTCCTAGTTTGCGTAATCTAACAAGGTGTACAATTTAGTAGATTAATCACATTTCTAACGTAGTTTGTTTAGAAAACAAACACCTTCATTGCCGAACACAGTACTGTGTGAAATAAGCCAGTTCTGTTCTGGAAATGAGTTGCTTTCATACGAAGAGTCTTCAGTGCAGCAAGATCAAACTTGCCTCGTTAGTGTAATCTAACAAGATGTACAACTTAGTAGATTAACCACATTTCTAAAGTAGTTTGTTTAGAAAACAAACGCCTTCATGACCGAACACAGTACTGTGTGAAATAAGGCTGTTCTGTTCTGCAAATGAGTTGCTTTCTTACGAAGAGTCTTCAGTGCAGCAAGATCAAACTTTCCTCGTTTGTGTAATCTAACAAGATGTACAATTTAGTAGATTAACCACATTTCTAACGTAGTTTGTTTAGAAAACAAACGCCTTCATTGCCGAACACAGTACTCTGTGAAATAAGGCTGTTCTGTTACGCAAATGAGTGGCTTTCTTACGAAGAGTCTTCAGTGCAGCAAGATCAAACTTTCCTGGTTTGTGTAATCTAACAAGATGTACAACTTAGTAGATTAACCACATTTCTAACGTAGTTTGTTTAGAAAATAAACGCCTTCATTGCCGAACACAGTACTGTGTGAAATAAGCCAGTTCTGTTCTGCAAATGAGTTGCTTTCTTACGAAGAGTCTTCAGTGCAGCAAGATCAAACTTTCCTGGTTGGTGTAAGCTAACAAGATGTACAACTTAGTAGATTAACCACATTTCTAACGTAGTTTGTTTAGAAAACAAACGCCTTCATTGTCGAACGCAGTACTGTGTGAACTTAGCCAGTTCTGTTCTGCAAATGAGTTGCTTTCTTACGAAGAGTCTTCAGTGCAGCAAGATCAAACTTTCCTAGTTTGCGTAATCTAACAAGATGTACAACTTAGTAGATTAACCACATTTCTAACGTAGTTTGTTTAGAAAACAAACGCCTTCATTGCCGAACACAGTACTCTGTGAAATATGGCTCTTCTGTTCTGCAAATGAGTGGCTTTCTTACGAAGAGTCTTCAGTGCAGCAAGATCAAACTTTCCTAGTTTGCGTAATCTAAGAAGATGTACAATGTAGTAGATTAACCACATTTCGAACGTAGTTTGTTTAGAAAACAAACACCTTCATTGTCGAACGCAGTACTGTGTGAAATAAGCCAGTTCTGTTCTGGAAATGAGTTGCTTTCTAAGAAGAGTCTTCAGTGCAGCAAGATCAAACTTTCCTGGTTTGTGTAATCTAACAAGATGTACAACTTAGTAGATTAACCACATTTCTAACATAGTTTGTTTAGAAAACAAACGCTTCATTGCCGAACTCAGTACTGTGTGAAATAAGCCAGTTCTGTTCTGAAATGAGTTGCTTTACTAAGAAGAGTCTTCAGTGCAGCAAGATCAAACTTTCCTAGTTTGCGTAATCTAACAACACGTACAATTTTGTAGATTAACCACATTTCTAACGTAGTTTGTTTAGAAAACAAACGCTCTTTCATTGCCGAACACAGTACTGTGTGAAATAAGGCTGTTCTGTTCTGCAAATGAGTTGCTTTCTAACGAAGAGTCTTCAGTGCAGCAAGATCAAACGTTCCTACTTTGCGTAATCTAACAAGATGTACAACTTAGTAGATTAACCACATTTCTAACGTACTTTGTTTAGAAAACAAACGCCTTCATTGCGAACACAGTACTCTGTGAAATAAGGCTGTTCTGTTCCAAATGAGTGGCTTTCTTACGAAGAGTCTTCAGTGCAGCAAGATCAAACTTTCCTAGTTTGCGTAATCTAACAAGATGTACAGTTTAGTATATTAACCACATTTCTAACGTAGTTTGTTTAGAAACCAAACGCCTTCATTGCCGAACACAGTACTGTGTGAAATAAGTCTGTTCTGTTCCGCAAATGAGTGTCTTTCTTACGAAGAGTCTTCATTGCAGCAAGATCAAACTTTCCTAGTATGTGTAATCTAACAAGATGTACAACTTAGTAGATTAACCACATTTCTAAGTTAGTTTGTTTAGAAAACAATCACCTTCATTGCCGAACACAGTACTGTGTGAAATAAGCCAGTTCTGTTCTGCAAATGAGTTGCTTTCTTACGAAGAGTCTTCAGTGCAGCAAGATCAAACTTTCCTGGTTTGTGTAATCTAACAAGATGTACTACTTAGTAGATTAACCACATTTCTAACGTAGTTTGTTTAGAAAACAAACGCCTTCATTTCCGAACACAGTACTGTGTGAAATAAACCAGTTCTGTTCTGCAAATGAGTTGCTTTCTTTGAAAAGAGTCTTCAGTGCAGCTAGATCAAACTTTCCTGGTTTGTGTAATCTAACAAGATGTACAACTTAGTAGATTAACCACATTTCTAAAGAAGTTTGTTTAGAAAACAAACGCCTTCATTGCTGAACCCAGTACTGTGTAAAATAAGGCTGTTCTCTTCTGCAAATGAGTTGCTTTCTTACGAAGAGTCTTCAGTGCAGCAAGATCAAACGTTCCTAGTTTGCGTAATCTAACAAGATGTACAACTTAGTAGATTAACCACATTTCTAACGTAGTTTGTTTAGAAAACAAACGCCTTCATTGCCGAACACAGTACTCTGTGAAATAAGGCTGTTCTGTTCCATAAATGAGTGGCTTTCTTACGAAAGAGTCTTCAGTGCAGCTAGATCAAACTTTCCTAGTTTGCGTAATCTAACAAGGTGTACAATTTAGTAGATTAACCACATTTCTAACGTAGTTTGTTTAGAAAACAATCACCTTCATTGCCGAACACAGTACTCTGTGAAATAAGGCTGTTCTGTTCTGCAAATGAGTTGCTTTCTTACGAAGAGTCTTCAGTGCACAAGATCAAACTTTCCTAGTTTGCGTAATCTAACAAGATGTACAACTTAGTAGATTAATCACATTTCTAACGTAGTTTGTTTAGAAAACACACGCCTTCATTGCCGAACACAGTACTCTGTGAAATAAGGCTGCTCTGTTCCGCAAATGAGTGGCTTTCTTACGAAGAATCTTCAGTGCAGCTAGATCAAACTTTCCTAGTTTGTGTAATCTAACAAGGTGTACAATTTGGTAGATTAACCACATTTCTAACATAGTTTGTTTAGAAAACAAACGCCTTCATTGCCGAACCCAGTACTGTGTGAAATAAGGCTGTTCTCTTCTGCAAATGAGTTGCTTTCTTACGAAGAGTCTTCAGTGCAGCAAGATCAAACGTTCCTAGTTTGCGTAATCTCACAAGATGTACAACTTAGTAGATTAACCACATTGCTAACGTAGTTTGTTTACAAAACAAACGCCTTCATTGCCAACACAGTACTCTGTGAAATAAGGCTGTTCTGTTCCGCAAATGAGTGGCTTTCTTACGTGAAGAGTCTTCAGTGCAGCTAGATCAAACTTTCCTAGTTTGCGTAATCTAACAAGGTGTACAATTTAGTAGATTAACCACATTTCTAACGTAGTTTGTTTAGAAAACAAACACCTTCATTGCCGAACACAGTACTGTGTGAAATAAGCCAGTTCTGTTCCGGAAATGAGTTGCTTTCATACGAAGAGTCTTCAGTGCAGCAAGATCAAACGTTCCTGGTTTGTGTAATCTAACAAGATGTACAACTTAGTAGATTAACACATTTCTAACGTAGTTTGTTTAGAAAACAAACGCCTTCATTGCCGAACACAGTACTGTGTGAAATAAGGCTGTTCTGTTCTGCAAATGAGTTGCTTTCTTACGAAGAGTCTTCAGTGCAGCAAGATCAAACGTTCCTGGTTTGTGTAATCTAACAAGATGTACAACTTAGTAGATTAACCACATTTCTAACGTAGTTTGTTTAGAAAACAAACGCCTTCATTGCCGAACACAGTACTGTGTGAAATAAGGCTGTTCTGTTCTGCAAATGAGTTGCTTTCTTACGAAGAGTCTTCAGTGCAGCAAGATCAAACGTTCCTAGTTTGCGTAATCTAACAAAATGTACAACTTAGTAGATTAACCACATTTCTAACGTAGTTTGTTTAGAAAACAAACGCCTTCATTGCCGAACACAGTACTCTGTGAAATATGGCTCTTCTGTTCCGCAAATGAGTGGCTTTCTTACGAAGAGTCTTCAGTGCAGCAAGATCAAACTTTCCTAGTTTGCGTAATCTAAGAAGATGTACAATGTAGTAGATTAACCACATTTCGAACGTAGTTTGTTTAGAAAACAAACACCTTCATTGCCGAACGCAGTACTGTGTGAAATAAGCCAGTTCTGTTCTGGAAATGAGTTGCTTTCTTACGAAGAGTCTTCAGTGCAGCAAGATCAAACTTTCCTGGTTTGTGTAATCTAACAAGATGTACAACTTAGTAGATTAACCACATTTCTAACATAGTTTGTTTAGAAAACAAACGCCTTCATTCCCGAACTCAGTACTGTGTGAAATAAGCCAGTTCTGTTCTGGAAATGAGTTGCTTTCTTACAAAGAGTCTTCAGTGCAGCAAGATCAAACTTTCCTAGTTTGCGTAATCTAACAACACGTACAATTTTGTAGATTAACCACATTTCTAACGTAGTTTGTTTAGAAAACAAACGCCTTCATTGCCGAACACAGTACTGTGTGAAATAAGGCTGTTCTGTTCTGCAAATGAGTTGCTTTCTAACGAAGAGTCTTCAGTGCAGCAAGATCAAACGTTCCTACTTTTGCGTAATCTAACAAGATGTACAACTTAGTAGATTAACACATTTCTAACGTAGTTTGTTTAGAAAACAAACGCCTTCATTGCCGAACACAGTACTCTGTGAAATAAGGCTGTTCTGTTCATAAATGAGTGGCTTTCTTACGAAAGAGTCTTCAGTGCAGCAAGATCAAACTTTCCTAGTTTGCGTAATCTAACAATATGTACAGTTTAGTATATTAACCACATTTCTAACGTAGTTTGTTTAGAAACCAAACGCCTTCATTGCCGAACACAGTACTGTGTGAAATAAGTCTGTTCTGTTCGAAATGAGTGTCTTTCTTACTAAAGAGTCTTCATTGCAGCAAGATCAAACTTTCCTAGTTTGTGTAATCTAACAAGATGTACAACTTAGTAGATTAACCACATTTCTAAGGTAGTTTGTTTAGAAAACAATCACCTTCATTGCTAACACAGTACTGTGTGAAATAAGCCAGTTCTGTTCTGCAAATGAGTTGCTTTCTTACGAAGAGTCTTCAGTGCAGCAAGATCAAACTTTCCTGGTTTGTGTAATCTAACAAGATGTACAACTTAGTAGATTAACACATTTTCTAACGTAGTTTGTTTAGAAAACAAACGCCTCATTTCCGAACACAGTACTGTGTGAAATAAACCAGTTCTGTTCTGCAAATGAGTTGCTCTTACGAAGAGTCTTCAGTGCAGCAAGATCAAACTTTCCTGGTTTGTGTAATCTAACAAGATGTACAACTTAGTAGATTAACCACATTTCTAAAGAAGTTTGTTTAGAAAACAAACGCCTTCATTGCCGAACCCAGTACTGTGTAAAATAAGGCTGTTCTCTTCTGCAAATGAGTTGCTTTCTACTTAAGAGTCTTCAGTGCACAAGATCAAACTTTCCTAGTTTGCGTAATCTAACAAGATGTACAACTTAGTAGATTAATCACATTTCTAACGTAGTTTGTTTAGAAAACAAACGCCTTCATTGCCACAGTACAGTACTCTGTGAAATAAGGCTGTTCTGTTCGCAAATGAGTGGCTTTCTTACGAAGAATCTTCAGTGCAGCTAGATCAAACTTTCCTACTTTGTGTAATCTAACAAGGTGTACAATTTAGTAGATTAACCACATTTCTAACGTAGTTTGTTTAGAAAACAAACACCTTCATTGCCGAACACAGTACTGTGTGAAATAAGCCAGTTCTGTTCTGCAAATGAGTTTCTTTCGAAGAGTCTTCAGTGCAGCAAGATCAAACTTTCCTGGTTTGTGTAATCTAACAAGATGTACAATTTAGTATATTAACCACATTTCTAACGAAGTTTGTTTAGAAAACAAAGGCCTTCATTGCCGAACCCAGTACTGTGTGAAATAAGGCTGTTCTCTTCTGCAAATGAGTTGCTTTCTTACGAAAAGAGCTTCAGTGCAGCAAGATCAAACATTCTAGTTTGCGTAATCTAACAAGATGTACAACTTAGTAGATTAACCACATTTCTAACGTAGTTTGTTTAGAAAACAAATGCCTTCATTGCCGAACACAGTACTCTGTGAAATAAGGCTGTTCTGTTCCGCAAATGAGTGGCTTTCTAACGAAGAGTCTTCAGCGCAGCTAGATCAAACTTTCCTAGTTTGCGTAATCTAACAAGGTGTACAATTTAGTAGATTAACCACATTTCTAACGTAGTTTGTTTAGAAAACAAACACCTTCATTGCCGAACACAGTACTGTGTGAAATAAGCCAGTTCTGTTCCGAAATGAGTTGCTTTCATACCGAAGAGTCTTCAGTGCAGCAAGATCAAACTTTCCTCGTTTGTGTAATCTAACAAGATGTACAACTTAGTAGATTAACCACATTTCTAACGTAGTTTGTTTAGAAAACAAATGCCTTCATTGCCGAACACAGTACTCTGTGAAATAAGGCTGTTCTGTTCCGCAAATGAGTGGCTTTCTAACGAAGAGTCTTCAGCGCAGCTAGATGAAACTTTCCTAGTTTGCGTAATCTAACAAGGTGTACAATTTAGTAGATTAACCACATTTCTAACGTAGTTTGTTTAGAAAACAAACACCTTCATTGCCGAACACAGTACTGTGTGAAATAAGCCAGTTCGGTTCCGGAAATGAGTTGCTTTCTTACGAAGAGTCTTCAGTGCAGCAAGATCAAACTTTCCTCGTTTGTGTAATCTAACAAGATGTACAACTTAGTAGATTAACCACATTTCTAACGTAGTTTGTTTAGAAAACAAACGCCTTCATTGCCGAACACAGTACTGTGTGAAATAAGGCTGTTCTGTTCTGCAAATGAGTTGCTTTCTAACGAAGAGTCTTCAGTGCAGCAAGATGAAACGTTCCTACTTTGCGTAATCTAACAAGATGTACAACTTAGTAGATTAACCACATTTCTAACGTAGTTTGTTTAGAAAACAAACGCCTTCATTGCCGAACACAGTACTCTGTGAAATAAGGCTGTTCTGTTCGCAAATGAGTGGCTTTCTTTACGAAGAGTCTTCAGTGCAGCAAGATCAAACTTTCCTAGTTTGCGTAATCTAACAAGATGTACAGTTTAGTATATTAACCACATTTCTAACGTAGTTTGTTTAGAAACCAACGCCTTCATTGCCGAACACAGTACTGTGAAATAAATAAGTCTGTTCTGTTCAAATGAGTGTCTTTCTTCACGAAGAGTCTTCATTGCAGGAAGATCAAACTTTCCTAGTTTGTGTAATCTAACAAGATGTACAACTTAGTAGATTAACCACATTTCTAAGGTAGTTTGTTTAGAAAACAATCACCTTCATTGCGAAAAAACAGTACTGTGTGAAATAAGCCAGTTCTGTTCTGCAAATGAGTTGCTTTCTTCGACGAAGAGTCTTCAGTGCAGCAAGATCAAACTTTCCTGGTTTGTGTAATCTAACAAGATGTACAACTTAGTAGATTAACCACATTTCTAACGTAGTTTGTTTAGAAAACAAACGCCTTCATTTCGAGAACACAGTACTGTGTGAAATAAACCAGTTCTGTTCTGCAAATGAGTTGCTTTCTTACGAAAGAGTCTTCAGTGCAGCAAGATCAAACTTTCCTGGTTTGTGTAATCTAACAAGATGTACAACTTAGTAGATTAACCACATTTCTAAAGAAGTTTGTTTAGAAAACAAACGCCTTCATTGCGAACCCAGTACTGTGTAAAATAAGGCTGTTCTCTTCTGCAAATGAGTTGCTTTCTTTACGAAAGAGTCTTCAGTGCAGCAAGATCAAACGTTCCTAGTTTGCGTAATCTAACAAGATGTACAACTTAGTAGATTAACCACATTTCTAACGTAGTTTGTTTAGAAAACAAACGCCTTCATTGCCGAACACAGTACTCTGTGAAATAAGGCTGTTCTGTTTCAGAAAATGAGTGGCTTTCTTACGAAGAGTCTTCAGTGCAGCTAGATCAAACTTTCCTAGTTTGCGTAATCTAACAAGGTGTACAATTTAGTAGATTAACCACATTTCTAACGTAGTTTGTTTAGAAAACAATCACCTTCATTGCCGAACACAGTACTCTGTGAAATAAGGCTGTTCTGTTCCGCAAATGAGTGGCTTTCTTACGAAGAGTCTTCAGTGCAGCAAGATCAAACTTTCCTAGTTTGTGTAATCTAACAAGATGTACAACTTAGTAGATTAACCACATTTCTAAGGTAGTTTGTTTAGAAAACAATCACCTTCATTGCCGAACACAGTACTGTGTGAAATAAGCCAGTTCTGTTCTGCAAATGAGTTGCTTTTTTCGAAGAGTCTTCAGTGCAGCAAGATCAAACTTTCCTGGTTTGTGTAATCTAACAAGATGTACAACTTAGTAGATTAACCACATTTCTAACGTAGTTTGTTTAGAAAACAAACGCCTTCATTTCGAACACAGTACTGTGTGAAATAAACCAGTTCTGTTCTGCAAATGAGTTGCTTTCTTATGAAGAGTCTTCAGTGCAGCAAGATCAAACTTTCCTGGTTTGTGTAATCTAACAAGATGTACAACTTAGTAGATTAACATTTCTAAAGAAGTTTGTTTAGAAAACAAACGCCTTCATTGCCGAACCCAGTACTGTGTAAAATAAGGCTGTTCTCTTCTGCAAATGAGTTTGCTTTCTTACGAAGAGTCTTCAGTGCACAAGATCAAACTTTCCTAGTTTGCGTAATCTAACAAGATGTACAACTTTAGTAGATTAATCACATTTCTAACGTAGTTTGTTTAGAAAACAAACGCCTTCATTGCCGAACACAGTACTCTGTGAAATAAGGCTGTTCTGTTCCGCAAATGAGTGGCTTTCTTACGAAAGAATCTTCAGTGCAGCTAGATCAAACTTTCCTAGTTTGTGTAATCTAACAAGGTGTACAATTTAGTAGATTAACCACATTTCTAACGTAGTTTGTTTAGAAAACAAACACCTTCATTGCCGAACACAGTACTGTGTGAAATAAGCCAGTTCTGTTCTGCAAATGAGTGGCTTTCTTGAAGAGTCTTCAGTGCAGCAAGATCAAACTTTCCTGGTTTGTGTAATCTAACAAGATGTACAATTTAGTATATTAACCACATTTCTAACGAAGTTTGTTTAGAAAACAAACGCCTTCATTGCCGAACACAGTACTGTGTGAAATAAGGCTGTTCTGTTCTGCAAATGAGTTGCTTTCTTACGAAAGAGTCTTCAGTGCAGCAAGATCAAACGTTCCTAGTTTGCGTAATCTAACAAAATGTACAACTTAGTAGATTAACCACATTTCTAACGTAGTTTGTTTAGAAAACAAACGCCTTCATTGCCGAACACAGTACTCTGTGAAATATGGCTCTTCTGTTCTTCATAAATGAGTGGCTTTCTTACGAAGAGTCTTCAGTGCAGCAAGATCAAACTTTCCTAGTTTGCGTAATCTAAGAAGATGTACAATGTAGTAGATTAACCACATTTAACGTAGTTTGTTTAGAAAACAAACACCTTCATTGCCCGAACACAGTACTGTGTGAAATAAGCCAGTTCTGTTCTGGAAATGAGTTGCTTTCTTACGAAGAGTCTTCAGTGCAGCAAGATCAAACTTTCCTGGTTTGTGTAATCTAACAAGATGTACAACTTAGTAGATTAACCACATTTCTAACATAGTTTGTTTAGAAAACAAACGCCTTCATTGCCGAACTCAGTACTGTGTGAAATAAGCCAGTTCTGTTCTGGAAATGAGTTGCTTTCTTACAAAGAGTCTTCAGTGCAGCAAGATCAAACTTTCCTAGTTTGCGTAATCTAACAACACGTACAATTTTGTAGATTAACCACATTTCTAACGTAGTTTGTTTAGAAAACAAACGCCTTCATTGCCGAACACAGTACTGTGTGAAATAAGGCTGTTCTGTTCTGCAAATGAGTTGCTTTCTAACGAAGAGTCTTCAGTGCAGCAAGATCAAACGTTCCTACTTTGCGTAATCTAACAAGATGTACAACTTAGTAGATTAACCACATTTCTAACGTAGTTTGTTTAGAAAACAAACGCCTTCATTGCCGAACACAGTACTCTGTGAAATAAGGCTGTTCTGTTCCGCAAATGAGTGGCTTTCTTACGAAGAGTCTTCAGTGCAGCAAGATCAAACTTTCCTAGTTTGCGTAATCTAACAATATGTACAGTTTAGTATATTCACCACATTTCTAACGTAGTTTGTTTAGAAACCAAACGCCTTCATTGCGAACACAGTACTGTGTGAAATAAGTCTGTTCTGTTCCATAAATGAGTGTCTTTCTTTAGAAGAGTCTTCATTGCAGCAAGATCAAACTTTCCTAGTTTGTGTAATCTAACAAGATGTACAACTTAGTAGATTAACCACATTTCTAAGGTAGTTTGTTTAGAAAACAATCACCTTCATTGCCGAACACAGTACTGTGTGAAATAAGCCAGTTCTGTTCTGCAAATGAGTTGCTTTCTTACGAAGAGTCTTCAGTGCAGCAAGATCAAACTTTCCTGGTTTGTGTAATCTAACAAGATGTACAACTTAGTAGATTAACCACATTTCTAACGTAGTTTGTTTAGAAAACAAACGCCTTCATTTCCGAACACAGTACTGTGTGAAATAAACCAGTTCTGTTCTGCAAATGAGTTGCTTTCTTACGAAGAGTCTTCAGTGCAGCAAGATCAAACTTTCCTGGTTTGTGTAATCTAACAAGATGTACAACTTAGTAGATTAACCACATTTCTAAAGAAGTTTGTTTAGAAAACAAACGCCTTCATTGCCGAACCCAGTACTGTGTAAAATAAGGCTGTTCTCTTCTGCAAATGAGTTGCTTTCTTACGAAGAGTCTTCAGTGCACAAGATCAAACTTTCCTAGTTTGCGTAATCTAACAAGATGTACAACTTAGTAGATTAATCACATTTCTAACGTAGTTTGTTTAGAAAACAAACGCCTTCATTGCCGAACACAGTACTCTGTGAAATAAGGCTGTTCTGTGCAAATAAAATGAGTGGCTTTCTTGAAGAATCTTCAGTGCAGCTAGATCAAACTTTCCTAGTTTGTGTAATCTAACAAGGTGTACAATTTAGTAGATTAACCACATTTCTAACGTAGTTTGTTTAGAAAACAAACACCTTCATTGCCGAACACAGTACTGTGTGAAATAAGCCAGTTCTGTTCTGCAAATGAGTGGCTTTCTTACGAAGAGTCTTCAGTGCAGCAAGATCAAACTTTCCTGGTTTGTGTAATCTAACAAGATGTACAATTTAGTATATTAACCACATTTCTAACGAAGTTTGTTTAGAAAACAAAGGCCTTCATTGCCGAACCCAGTACTGTGTGAAATAAGGCTGTTCTCTTCTGCAAATGAGTTGCTTTCTTACGAAGAGTCTTCAGTGCAGCAAGATCAAACATTCCTAGTTTGCGTAATCTAACAAGATGTACAACTTAGTAGATTAACCACATTTCTAACGTAGTTTGTTTAGAAAACAAATGCCTTCATTGCCGAACACAGTACTCTGTGAAATAAGGCTGTTCTGTTCTGAAATGAGTGGCTTTCTTGAAGAGTCTTCAGCGCAGCTAGATCAAACTTTCCTAGTTTGCGTAATCTAACAAGGTGTACAATTTAGTAGATTAACCACATTTCTAACGTAGTTTGTTTAGAAAACAAACACCTTCATTGCCGAACACAGTACTGTGTGAAATAAGCCAGTTCTGTTCGGAAATGAGTTGCTTTCAACGAAGAGTCTTCAGTGCAGCAAGATCAAACTTTCTCGTTTGTGTAATCTAACAAGATGTACAACTTAGTAGATTAACCACATTTCTAACGTAGTTTGTTTAGAAAACAAATGCCTTCATTGCGAACACAGTACTCTGTGAAATAAGGCTGTTCTGTTCCGCAAATGAGTGGCTTTCTAACGAGAAGAGTCTTCAGCGCAGCTAGATGAAACTTTCTAGTTTGCGTAATCTAACAAGGTGTACAATTTAGTAGATTAACCACATTTCTAACGTAGTTTGTTTAGAAAACAAACACCTTCATTGCCGAACACAGTACTGTGTGAAATAAGCCAGTTCGGTTCCGGAAATGAGTTGCTTTCTTACGAAGAGTCTTCAGTGCAGCAAGATCAAACTTTCCTCGTTTGTGTAATCTAACAAGATGTACAACTTAGTAGATTAACCACATTTCTAACGTAGTTTGTTTAGAAAACAAACGCCTTCATTGCCGAACACAGTACTGTGTGAAATAAGGCTGTTCTGTTCTGCAAATGAGTTGCTTTCTAACGAAGAGTCTTCAGTGCAGCAAGATGAAACGTTCCTACTTTGCGTAATCTAACAAGATGTACAACTTAGTAGATTAACCACATTTCTAACGTAGTTTGTTTAGAAAACAAACGCCTTCATTGCCGAACACAGTACTCTGTGAAATAAGGCTGTTCTGTTCCGCAAATGAGTGGCTTTCTTACGAAGAGTCTTCAGTGCAGCAAGATCAAACTTTCCTAGTTTGCGTAATCTAACAAGATGTACAGTTTAGTATATTAACCACATTTCTAACGTAGTTTGTTTAGAAACCAAACGCCTTCATTGCCGAACACAGTACTGTGTGAAATAAGTCTGTTCTGTTCCGCAAATGAGTGTCTTTCTTACGAAGAGTCTTCATTGCAGGAAGATCAAACTTTCCTAGTTTGTGTAATCTAACAAGATGTACAACTTAGTAGATTAACCACATTTCTAAGGTAGTTTGTTTAGAAAACAATCACCTTCATTGCCGAAAACAGTACTGTGTGAAATAAGCCAGTTCTGTTCTGCAAATGAGTTGCTTTCTTACGAAGAGTCTTCAGTGCAGCAAGATCAAACTTTCCTGGTTTGTGTAATCTAACAAGATGTACAACTTAGTAGATTAACCACATTTCTAACGTAGTTTGTTTAGAAAACAAACGCCTTCATTTCCGAACACAGTACTGTGTGAAATAAACCAGTTCTGTTCTGCAAATGAGTTGCTTTCTTCTGAAGAGTCTTCAGTGCAGCAAGATCAAACTTTCCTGGTTTGTGTAATCTAACAAGATGTACAACTTAGTAGATTAACCACATTTCTAAAGAAGTTTGTTTAGAAAACAAACGCCTTCATTGCCGAACCCAGTACTGTGTAAAATAAGGCTGTTCTCTTCGCAAATGAGTTGCTTTCTTACGAAGAGTCTTCAGTGCAGCAAGATCAAACGTTCTAGTTTGCGTAATCTAACAAGATGTACAACTTAGTAGATTAACCACATTTCTAACGTAGTTTGTTTAGAAAACAAACGCCTTCATTTGCGAACACAGTACTCTGTGAAATAAGGCTGTTCTGTTCCGCAAATGAGTGGCTTTCTTACGAAGAGTCTTCAGTGCAGCTAGATCAAACTTTCTAGTTTGCGTAATCTAACAAGGTGTACAATTTAGTAGATTAACCACATTTCTAACGTAGTTTGTTTAGAAAACAATCACCTTCATTGCGAACACAGTACTCTGTGAAATAAGGCTGTTCTGTTCGCAAATGAGTGGCTTTCTTTACGAAGAGTCTTCAGTGCAGCAAGATCAAACTTTCCTAGTTTGTGTAATCTAACAAGATGTACAACTTAGTAGATTAACCACATTTCTAAGGTAGTTTGTTTAGAAAACAATCACCTTCATTGCCGACAAACACAGTACTGTGTGAAATAAGCCAGTTCTGTTCTGCAAATGAGTTGCTTTCTTACGAAGAGTCTTCAGTGCAGCAAGATCAAACTTTCCTGGTTTGTGTAATCTAACAAGATGTACAACTTAGTAGATTAACCACATTTCTAACGTAGTTTGTTAGAAAACAAACGCCTTCATTTCAACACAGTACTGTGTGAAATAAACCAGTTCTGTTCTGCAAATGAGTTGCTTTCTTACGAAGAGTCTTCAGTGCAGCAAGATCAAACTTTCCTGGTTTGTGTAATCTAACAAGATGTACAACTTAGTAGATTAACCACATTTCTAAAGAAGTTTGTTTAGAAAACAAACGCCTTCATTGCCGAACCCAGTACTGTGTAAAATAAGGCTGTTCTCTTCTGCAAATGAGTTGCTTTCTTACGAAGAGTCTTCAGTGCACAAGATCAAACTTTCTAGTTTGCGTAATCTAACAAGATGTACAACTTAGTAGATTAATCACATTTCTAACGTAGTTTGTTTAGAAAACAAACGCCTTCATTGCCGAACACAGTACTCTGTGAAATAAGGCTGTTCTGTTCCGCAAATGAGTGGCTTTCTTACGAAGAATCTTCAGTGCAGCTAGATCAAACTTTCCTAGTTTGTGTAATCTAACAAGGTGTACAATTTAGTAGATTAATCACATTTCTAACGTAGTTTGTTTAGAAAACAAACACCTTCATTGCCGAACACAGTACTGTGTGAAATAAGCCAGTTCGGTTCTGCAAATGAGTGGCCTTCTTACGAAGAGTCTTCAGTGCAGCAAGATCAAACTTTCCTGGTTTGTGTAATCTAACAAGATGTACAATTTAGTATATTAACCACATTTCTAACGAAGTTTGTTTAGAAAACAAACGCCTTCATTTCCGAACCCAGTACTGTGTGAAATAAGGCTGTTCTCTTCTGCAAATGAGTTGCTTTCTTACGAAGTGTCTTCAGTGCAGCAAGATCAAACGTTCCTAGTTTGCGTAATCTAACAAGATGTACAACTTAGTAGATTAACCACATTTCTAACGTAGTTTGTTTAGAAAACAAACGCCTTCATTGCCGAACACAGTACTCTGTGAAATAAGTCTGTTCTGTTCCGCAAATGAGTGTCTTTCTTACGAAGAGTCTTCATTGCAGGAAGATCAAACTTTCCTAGTTTGTGTAATCTAACAAGATGTACAACTTAGTAGATTAACCACATTTCTAAGGTAGTTTGTTTAGAAAACAATCACCTTCATTGCCGAAAACAGTACTGTGTGAAATAAGCCAGTTCTGTTCTGCAAATGAGTTGCTTTCTTACGAAGAGTCTTCAGTGCAGCAAGATCAAACTTTCCTGGTTTGTGTAATCTAACAAGATGTACAACTTAGTAGATTAACCACATTTCTAACGTAGTTTGTTTAGAAAACAAACGCCTTCATTTCCGAACACAGTACTGTGTGAAATAAACCAGTTCTGTTCTGCAAATGAGTTGCTTTCTTACGAAGAGTCTTCAGTGCAGCAAGATCAAACTTTCCTGGTTTGTGTAATCTAACAAGATGTACAACTTAGTAGATTAACCACATTTCTAAAGAAGTTTGTTTAGAAAACAAACGCCTTCATTGCCGAACCCAGTACTGTGTAAAATAAGGCTGTTCTCTTCTGCAAATGAGTTGCTTTCTTACGAAGAGTCTTCAGTGCAGCAAGATCAAACGTTCCTAGTTTGCGTAATCTAACAAGATGTACAACTTAGTAGATTAACCACATTTCTAACGTAGTTTGTTTAGAAAACAAACGCCTTCATTGCCGAACACAGTACTCTGTGAAATAAGGCTGTTCTGTTCATAAATGAGTGGCTTTCTTACGAAGAGTCTTCAGTGCAGCTAGATCAAACTTTCCTAGTTTGCGTAATCTAACAAGGTGTACAATTTAGTAGATTAACCACATTTCTAACGTAGTTTGTTTAGAAAACAATCACCTTCATTGCCGAACACAGTACTCTGTGAAATAAGGCTGTTCTGTTCCGCAAATGAGTGGCTTTCTTACGAAGAGTCTTCAGTGCAGCAAGATCAAACTTTCTAGTTTGTGTAATCTAACAAGATGTACAACTTAGTAGATTAACCACATTTCTAACGTAGTTTGTTTAGAAAACAAACGCCTTCATTGCCGAACACAGTACTGTGTGAAATAAGGCAGTTCTGTTCTGCAAATGAGTTGCTTTCTTACGAAGAGTCTTCAGTGCAGCAAGATCAAACTTTCCTGGTTTGTGTAATCTAACAAGATGTACAACTTAGTAGATTAACCACATTTCTAACGTAGTTTGTTTAGAAAACAAACGCCTTCATTGCCGAACACAGTACTGTGTGAAATAAGACTGTTCTGTTCTGCAAATGAGTTGCTTTCTTACGAAGAGTCTTCAGTGCACAAGATCAAACTTTCCTAGTTTGCGTAATCTAACAAGATGTACAACTTAGTAGATTAATCACATTTCTAACGTAGTTTGTTTAGAAAACACACGCCTTCATTGCGAACACAGTACTCTGTGAAATAAGGCTGCTCTGTTCCCCCAAATGAGTGGCTTTCTTACTGAAGAATCTTCAGTGCAGCTAGATCAAACTTTCCTAGTTTGTGTAATCTAACAAGGTGTACAATTTGGTAGATTAACCACATTTCTAACATAGTTTGTTTAGAAAACAAACGCCTTCATTGCCGAACCCAGTACTGTGTGAAATAAGGCTGTTCTCTTCTGCAAATGAGTTGCTTTCTTACGAAGAGTCTTCAGTGCAGCAAGATCAAACGTTCCTAGTTTGCGTAATCTCACAAGATGTACAACTTAGTAGATTAACCACATTGCTAACGTAGTTTGTTTACAAAACAAACGCCTTCATTGCCGAACACAGTACTCTGTGAAATAAGGCTGTTCTGTTCCGCAAATGAGTGGCTTTCTTACGAAGAGTCTTCAGTGCAGCTAGATCAAACTTTCCTAGTTTGCGTAATCTAACAAGGTGTACAATTTAGTAGATTAACCACATTTCTAACGTAGTTTGTATAGAAAACAAACACCTTCATTGTCGAACACAGTACTGTGTGAAATAAGCCAGTTCTGTTCCGGAAATGAGTTGCTTTCATACGAAGAGTCTTCAGTGCAGCAAGATCAAACGTTCCTGGTTTGTGTAATCTAACAAGATGTACAATTTAGTAGATTAACCACATTTCTAACGTAGTTTGTTTAGAAAACAAACGCCTTCATTGCCGAACACAGTACTGTGTGAAATAAGGCTGTTCTGTTCTGCAAATGAGTTGCTTTCTTACGAAGAGTCTTCAGTGCAGCAAGATCAAACGTTCCTAGTTTGCGTAATCTAACAAGATGTACAACTTAGTAGATTAACCACATTTCTAACGTAGTTTGTTTAGAAAACAAACGCCTTCATTGCCGAACACAGTACTCTGTGAAATAAGGCTGTTCTGTTCCGCAAATGAGTGGCTTTCTTACGAAGAGTCTTCAGTGCAGCTAGATCAAACTTTCCTAGTTTGCGTAATCTAACAAGGTGTACAATTTAGTAGATTAACCACATTTCTAACGTAGTTTGTTTAGAAAACAAACACCTTCATTGCCGAACACAGTACTGTGTGAAATAAGCCAGTTCTGTTCCGGAAATGAGTTGCTTTCTTACGAAGAGTCTTCAGTGCAGCAAGATCAAACTTTCCTGGTTTGTGTAATCTAACAAGATGTACAATTTAGTAGATTAACCACATTTCTAACATAGTTTGTTTAGAAAACAAACGCCTTCATTTCCGAACACAGTACTGTGTAAATCAGGCTGTTCTGTTCTGCAAATGAGTTGCTTTCTTACGAAGACTCTTCAGTGCAGCAAGATCAAACTTTCCTGGTTTGTGTAATCTAACAAGATGTACAACTTAGTAGATTAACCACATTTCTAACTTAGTTTGTTTAGAAAACAAACGCCTTCATTGCCGAACACAGTACTGTGTGAAATAAGGCTGTTCTGTTCCGCAAATGAGTGGCTTTCTTACGAAGAGTCTTCAGTGCAGCAAGATCAAACTTTCCTAGTTTGTGTAATCTAACAAGATGTACAACTTAGTAGATTAACCACATTACTAACGTAGTTTGTTTAGAAAACAAACACCTTCATTGCCGAATACAGTACTGTGTGAAATAAGCCAGTTCTGTTCTGCATATGAGTTGCTTTCTTACGAAGAGTCTTAAGTGCAGCAAGATCAAACTTTCCTGGTTTGTGTAATGT
The DNA here is from genome assembly GCA_036365145.1 of Orientallactaga sibirica. Classification (NCBI taxonomy): domain Eukaryota; kingdom Metazoa; phylum Chordata; class Mammalia; order Rodentia; family Dipodidae; genus Orientallactaga; species Orientallactaga sibirica. The sequence continues at coordinate 60,464 of JAEOAD010002476.1, forward strand.
AACAAGATGTACAATTTAGTAGATTAACCACATTTCTAACGTAGTTTGTTTAGAAAACAAACGCCTTCATTGCCAAACACAGTACTGTGTGAAATAAACCAGTTCTGTTCTGCAAATGAGTTGCTTTCTTACGAAGAGTCTTCAGTGCAGCAAGATCAAACTTTCCTGGTTTGTGTAATCTAACAAGATGTACAACTTAGTATATTAACCACATTTCTAACGAAGTTTGTTTAGAAAACAAACGCCTTCATTGCCGAACCCAGTACTGTATGAAATAAGGCTGTTCTCTTCTGCAAATGAGTTGCTTTCTTACGAAGAGTCTTCAGTGCATCAAGATCAAACGTTCCTAGTTTGCGTAATCTAACAAGATGTACAAGTTAGTAGATTAACCACATTTCTAACGTAGTTTGTTTAGAAAACAAACGCCTTCATTGCACCGAACCAGTACTGTATGAAATAAGGCTGTTCTTTTCTGCAAATGAGTTGCTTTCTTACGAAGAGTCTTCAGTGCAGCAAGATCAAACGTTCCTAGTTTGCGTAATCTAACAAGATGTACAAGTTAGTAGATTAACCACATTTCTAACGTAGTTTGTTTAGAAAACAAACGCCTTCATTGCCGAACACAGTACTGTATGAAATAAGGCTGTTCTCTTCTGCAAATGAGTTGCTTTCTTACGAAGAGTCTTCAGTGCAGCAAGATCAAACTTTCCTAGTTTGCGTAATCTAACAAGATGTACAACTTACTAGATTAACCACATTTCTAACGTAGTTTGTTTAGAAAACAAACGCCTTCATTGCCGAACACAGTACTGTGTGAAATAAGCCAGTTCTGTTCTGCAAATGAGTGGCTTTCTTACGAAGAGTCTTCAGTGCAGCAAGATCAAACTTTCCTGGTTTGTGTAATCTAACAAGATGTACAATTTAGTATATTAACCACATTTCTAACGTAGTTTGTTTAGAAAACAAACACCTTCATTGCCGAACCCAGTACTATGTGAAATAAGACTGTTCTGTTCTGCAAATGAGTTGCTTTCTTACGAAGAGTCTTCAGTGCACAAGATCAAACTTTCCTAGTTTGCGTAATCTAACAAGATGTACAACTTAGTAGATTAATCACATTTCTAACGTAGTTTGTTTAGAAAACAAACGCCTTCATTGCCGAACACAGTACTCTGTGAAATAAGGCTGTTCTGTTCCGCAAATGAGTGGCTTTCTTACGAAGAATCTTCAGTGCAGCTAGATCAAACTTTCCTAGTTTGTGTAATCTAACAAGGTGTACAATTTAGTAGATTAACCACATTTCTAACGTAGTTTGTTTAGAAAACAAACACCTTCATTGCCGAACACAGTACTGTGTGAAATAAGCCAGTTCTGTTCTGCAAATGAGTGGCTTTCTTACGAAGAGTCTTCAGTGCAGCAAGATCAAACTTTCCTGGTTTGTGTAATCTAACAAGATGTACAATTTAGTATATTAACCACATTTCTAACGAAGTTTGTTTAGAAAACAAACGCCTTCATTGCCGAACCCAGTACTGTGTGAAATAAGGCTGTTCTCTTCTGCAAATGAGTTGCTTTCTTACGAAGAGTCTTCAGTGCAGCAAGATCAAACTTTCCTAGTTGGCGTAATCTAACAAGATGTACAACTTAGTAGATTAACCACATTTCTAACGTAGTTTGTTTAGAAAACAAATGCCTTCATTGCCGAACACAGTACTCTGTGAAATAAGGCTGTTCTGTTCCGCAAATGAGTGGCTTTCTAACGAAGAGTCTTCAGCGCAGCTAGATCAAACTTTCCTAGTTTGCGTAATCTAACAAGGTGTACAATTTAGTAGATTAACCACATTTCTAACGTAGTTTGTTTAGAAAACAAAACACCTTCATTGCCGAACACAGTACTGTGTGAAATAAGCCAGTTCTGTTCGGAAATGAGTTGCTTTCATCTGAAGAGTCTTCAGTGCAGCAAGATCAAACTTTCCTCGTTTGTGTAATCTAACAAGATGTACAACTTAGTAGATTAACCACATTTCTAACGTAGTTTGTTTGCAAAACAAACGCCTTCATTGCCGAACACAGTACTGTGTGAAATAAGCCAGTTCTGTTCTGCAAATGAGTGGCTTTCTTACGAAGAGTCTTCAGTGCAGCAAGATCAAACTTTCCTGGTTTGTGTAATCTAACAAGATGTACAATTTAGTATATTAACCACATTTCTAACGTAGTTTGTTTAGAAAACAAACGCCTTCATTCATTGCCGAACACAGTACTGTGTGAAATAAGGCTGTTCTGTTCCACAAATGAGTGGCTTTCTTACGAAGAGTTTTCAGTGCAGCAAGATCAAACTTTCCTGGTTTGCGTAATCTAACAAGATGTACAACTTAGTAGATTAACCACATTTCTAACGTAGTTTGTTTAGAAAACAAACGCCTTCATTGCCGAACACAGTACTGTGTGAAATTAGCCAGTTCTGTTCTGCAAATGAGTTGCTTTCTTACGAAGAGTCTTCAGTGCATCAAGATCAAACTTTCCTAGTTTGCATAATCTAAAAAGATGTACAACTTAGTAGATTAACCACATTTCTAACGTAGTTTGTTTAGAAAACAAACGCCTTCATTGCCAAACACAGTACTCTGTGAAATAAGGCTGTTCTGTTCCGCAAATGAGTGGCTTTCTAACGAAGAGTCTTCAGCGCAGCTAGATCAAACTTTCCTACTTTGCGTAATCTAACAAGGTGTACAATTAAGTAGATTAACCACATTTCTAACGTAGTTTGTTTAGAAAACAAACACCTTCATTGCCGAACACAGTACTGTGTGAAATAAGCCAGTTCTGTTCCGGAAATGAGTTGCTTTCATACGAAGAGTCTTCAGTGCAGCAAGATCAAACTTTCCTCGTTTGTGTAATCTAACAAGATGTACAACTTAGTAGATTAACCACAGTTCTAACGTAGTTTGTTTAGAAAACAAATGCCTTCATTGCCGAACACAGTACTCTGTGAAATAAGGCTGTTCTGTTCCGCAAATGAGTGGCTTTCTAACGAAGAGTCTTCAGCGCAGCTAGATGAAACTTTCCTAGTTTGCGTAATCTAACAAGGTGTACAATTTAGTAGATTAACCACATTTCTAACGTAGTTTGTTTAGAAAACAAACACCTTCATTGCCGAACACAGTACTGTGTGAAATAAGCCAGTTCGGTTCGAAATGAGTTGCTTTCTTCTGAAGAGTCTTCAGTGCAGCAAGATCAAACTTTCCTCGTTTGTGTAATCTAACAAGATGTACAACTTAGTAGATTAACCACATTTCTAACGTAGTTTGTTTAGAAAACAAACGCCTTCATTGCGAACACAGTACTGTGTGAAATAAGGCTGTTCTGTTCTGCAAATGAGTTGCTTTCTAACGAAGAGTCTTCAGTGCAGCAAGATGAAACGTTCCTACTTTGCGTAATCTAACAAGATGTACAATTTAGTAGATTAACCACATTTCTAACGTAGTTTGTTTAGAAAACAAACACCTTCATTGCGAACACAGTACTCTGTGAAATAAGGCTGTTCTGTTCTAAATGAGTGGCTTTCTTACGAAGAGTCTTCAGTGCAGCAAGATCAAACTTTCCTAGTTTGCGTAATCTAACAAGATGTACAGTTTAGTATATTAACCACATTTCTAACGTAGTTTGTTTAGAAACCAAACGCCTTCATTGCCGAACACAGTACTGTGTGAAATAAGTCTGTTCTGTTCCGCAAATGAGTGTCTTTCTTACGAAGAGTCTTCATTGCAGGAAGATCAAACTTTCCTAGTTTGTGTAATCTAACAAGATGTACAACTTAGTAGATTAACCACATTTCTAAGGTAGTTTGTTTAGAAAACAATCACCTTCATTGCCGAAAACAGTACTGTGTGAAATAAGCCAGTTCTGTTCTGCAAATGAGTTGCTTTCTTCTTGAAGAGTCTTCAGTGCAGCAAGATCAAACTTTCCTGGTTTGTGTAATCTAACAAGATGTACAACTTAGTAGATTAACCACATTTCTAACGTAGTTTGTTTAGAAAACAAACGCCTTCATTTCCGAACACAGTACTGTGTGAAATAAACCAGTTCTGTTCTGCAAATGAGTTGCTTTCTTCACGAAGAGTCTTCAGTGCAGCAAGATCAAACTTTCCTGGTTTGTGTAATCTAACAAGATGTACAACTTAGTAGATTAACCACATTTCTAAAGAAGTTTGTTTAGAAAACAAACGCCTTCATTGCCGAACCCAGTACTGTGTAAAATAAGGCTGTTCTCTTCTGCAAATGAGTTGCTTTCTTACGAAGAGTCTTCAGTGCAGCAAGATCAAACGTTCTAGTTTGCGTAATCTAACAAGATGTACAACTTAGTAGATTAACCACATTTCTAACGTAGTTTGTTTAGAAAACAAACGCCTTCATTGCCGAACACAGTACTCTGTGAAATAAGGCTGTTCTGTTCCGCAAATGAGTGGCTTTCTTACGAAGAGTCTTCAGTGCAGCTAGATCAAACTTTCCTAGTTTGCGTAATCTAACAAGGTGTACAATTTAGTAGATTAACCACATTTCTAACGTAGTTTGTTTAGAAAACAATCACCTTCATTGCCGAACACAGTACTCTGTGAAATAAGGCTGTTCTGTTCCGCAAATGAGTGGCTTTCTTACGAAGAGTCTTCAGTGCAGCAAGATCAAACTTTCCTAGTTTGTGTAATCTAACAAGATGTACAACTTAGTAGATTAACCACATTTCTAACGTAGTTTGTTTAGAAAACAAACGCCTTCATTGCCGAACACAGTACTGTGTGAAATAAGGCAGTTCTGTTCTGCAAATGAGTTGCTTTCTTACGAAGAGTCTTCAGTGCAGCAAGATCAAACTTTCCTGGTTTGTGTAATCTAACAAGATGTACAACTTAGTAGATTAACCACATTTCTAACGTAGTTTGTTTAGAAAACAAACGCCTTCATTGCCGAACACAGTACTGTGTGAAATAAGACTGTTCTGTTCTGCAAATGAGTTGCTTTCTTACGAAGAGTCTTCAGTGCACAAGATCAAACTTTCCTAGTTTGCGTAATCTAACAAGATGTACAACTTAGTAGATTAATCACATTTCTAACGTAGTTTGTTTAGAAAACACACGCCTTCATTGCCGAACACAGTACTCTGTGAAATAAGGCTGCTCTGTTCCGCAAATGAGTGGCTTTCTTACGAAGAATCTTCAGTGCAGCTAGATCAAACTTTCCTAGTTTGTGTAATCTAACAAGGTGTACAATTTGGTAGATTAACCACATTTCTAACATAGTTTGTTTAGAAAACAAACGCCTTCATTGCTTGAACCCAGTACTGTGTGAAATAAGGCTGTTCTCTTCTGCAAATGAGTTGCTTTCTTACGAAGAGTCTTCAGTGCACCAAGATCAAACGTTCCTAGTTTGCGTAATCTAACAAGATGTACAACTTAGTAGATTAACCACATTTCTAACGTAGTTTGTTTAGAAAACAAACGCCTTCATTGCCGAACACAGTACTCTGTGAAATAAGGCTGTTCTGTTCTGCAAATGAGTGGCTTTCTTACGAAGAGTCTTCAGTGCAGCTAGATCAAACTTTCCTAGTTTGCGTAATCTAACAAGGTGTACAATTTAGTAGATTAACCACATTTCTAACGTAGTTTGTTAGAAAACAAACACCTTCATTGTCGAACACAGTACTGTGTGAAATAAGCCAGTTCTGTTCCGGAAATGAGTTGCTTTCATACGAAGAGTCTTCAGTGCAGCAAGATCAAACGTTCCTGGTTTGTGTAATCTAACAAGATGTACAATTTAGTAGATTAACCACATTTCTAACGTAGTTTGTTTAGAAAACAAACGCCTTCATTGCCGAACACAGTACTGTGTGAAATAAGGCTGTTCTGTTCTGCAAATGAGTTGCTTTCTTACGAAGAGTCTTCAGTGCAGCAAGATCAAACGTTCCTAGTTTGCGTAATCTAACAAGATGTACAACTTAGTAGATTAACCACATTTCTAACGTAGTTTGTTTAGAAAACAAACGCCTTCATTGCCGAACACAGTACTCTGTGAAATAAGGCTGTTCTGTTCCGCAAATGAGTGGCTTTCTTACGAAGAGTCTTCAGTGCAGCTAGATCAAACTTTCCTAGTTTGTGTAATCTAACAAGGTGTACAATTTAGTAGATTAACCACATTTCTAACGTAGTTTGTTTAGAAAACAAACACCTTCATTGCCGAACACAGTACTGTGTGAAATAAGCCAGTTCTGTTCCGGAAATGAGTTGCTTTCTTACGAAGAGTCTTCAGTGCAGCAAGACCAAACTTTCCTGGTTTGTGTAATCTAACAAGATGTACAATTTAGTAGATTAACCACATTTCTAACATAGTTTGTTTAGAAAACAAACGCCTTCATTTCCGAACACAGTACTGTGTAAATCAGGCTGTTCTGTTCTGCAAATGAGTTGCTTTCTTACGAAGACTCTTCAGTGCAGCAAGATCAAACTTTCCTGGTTTGTGTAATCTAACAAGATGTACAACTTAGTAGATTAACCACATTTCTAACTTAGTTTGTTTAGAAAACAAACGCCTTCATTGCCGAACACAGTACTGTGTGAAATAAGGCTGTTCTGTTCCGCAAATGAGTGGCTTTCTTACGAAGAGTCTTCAGTGCAGCAAGATCAAACTTTCCTAGTTTGCGTAATCTAACAAGATGTACAACTTAGTAGATTAATCACATTTCTAACGTAGTTTGTTTAGAAAACAAACACCTTCATTGCCGAACACAGTACTGTGTGAAATAAGCCAGTTCTGTTCTGCAAATGAGTTGCTTTCTTACGAAGAGTCTTAAGTGCAGCAAGATCAAACTTTCCTGGTTTGTGTAATGTAACAAGATGTACAATTTAGTAGATTAACCACATTTCTAACGTAGTTTGTTTAGAAAACAAACGCCTTCATTGCCAAACACAGTACTGTGTGAAATAAACCAGTTCTGTTCTGCAAATGAGTTGCTTTCTTACGAAGAGTCTTCAGTGCAGCAAGATCAAACTTTCCTGGTTTGTGTAATCTAACAAGATGTACAATTTAGTATATTAACCACATTTCTAACGTAGTTTGTTTAGAAAACAAACGCCTTCATTGCCGAACACAGTACTGTATGAAATAAGGCTGTTCTCTTCTGCAAATGAGTTGCTTTCTTACGAAGAGTCTTCAGTGCATCAAGATCAAACGTTCCTAGTTTGCGTAATCTAACAAGATGTACAAGTTAGTAGATTAACCACATTTCTAACGTAGTTTGTTTAGAAAACAAACGCCTTCATTGCCGAACCCAGTACTGTATGAAATAAGGCTGTTCTCTTCTGCAAATGAGTTGCTTTCTTACGAAGAGTCTTCAGTGCAGCAAGATCAAACTTTCCTAGTTTGCGTAATCTAACAAGATGTACAATTTAGGAGATTAACCACATTTCTAACGTAGTTTGTTTAGAAAACAAACGCCTTCATTGCGAACACAGTACTGTATGAAATAAGGCTGTTCTGTTCTGCAAATGAGTTGCTTTCTTACGAAGAGTCTTCAGTGCAGCAAGATCAAACTTTCCTAGTTTGTGTAATCTAACAAGATGTACAATTTACTAGATTAACCACATTTCTAACGTAGTTTGTTTAGAAAACAAACACCTTCATTGCGAACACAGTACTGTGTGAAATAAGCCAGTTCTGTTCTGCAAATGAGTGGCTTTCTTACGAAGAGTCTTCAGTGCAGCAAGATCAAACTTTCCTGGTTTGTGTAATCTAACAAGATGTACAATTTAGTATATTAACCACATTTCTAACGTAGTTTGTTTAGAAAAAACAAACACCTTCATTGCCGAAACAGTACTATGTGAAATAAGACTGTTCTGTTCTGCAAATGAGTTGCTTTCTTACGAAAGAGTCTTCAGTGCACAAGATCAAACTTTCCTAGTTTGCGTAATCTAACAAGATGTACAATTTAGTAGATTAATCACATTTCTAACGTAGTTTGTTTAGAAAACAAACGCCTTCATTGCCGAACACAGTACTCTGTGAAATAAGGCTGTTCTGTTCCGCAAATGAGTGGCTTTCTTTTGAAGAGTCTTCAGTGCAGCTAGATCAAACTTTCCTAGTTGTGTAATCTAACAAGGTGTACAATTTAGTAGATTAACCACATTTCTAACGTAGTTTGTTTAGAAAACAAACACCTTCATTGCCGAACACAGTACTGTGTGAAATAAGCCAGTTCTGTTCTGCAAATGAGTGGCTTTCTTACGAAGAGTCTTCAGTGCAGCAAGATCAAACTTTCCTGGTTTGTGTAATCTAACAAGATGTACAATTTAGTATATTAACCACATTTCTAACGAAGTTTGTTTAGAAAACAAACGCCTTCATTGCCGAACCCAGTACTGTGTGAAATAAGGCTGTTCTCTTCTGCAAATGAGTTGCTTTCTTACGAAGAGTCTTCAGTGCAGCAAGATCAAACTTTCCTAGTTGGCGTAATCTAACAAGATGTACAACTTAGTAGATTAACCACATTTCTAACGTAGTTTGTTTAGAAAACAAATGCCTTCATTGCCGAACACAGTACTCTGTGAAATAAGGCTGTTCTGTTCCGCAAATGAGTGGCTTTCTAACGAAGAGTCTTCAGCGCAGCTAGATCAAACTTTCCTAGTTTGCGTAATCTAACAAGGTGTACAATTTAGTAGATTAACCACATTTCTAACGTAGTTTGTTTAGAAAACAAACACCTTCATTGCCGAACACAGTACTGTGTGAAATAAGCCAGTTCTGTTCGGAAATGAGGTTGCTTTCTTCACGAAGAGTCTTCAGTGCAGCAAGATCAAACTTTCCTCGTTTGTGTAATCTAACAAGATGTACAACTTAGTAGATTAACCACATTTCTAACGTAGTTTGTTTGCAAAACAAACGCCTTCATTGCCGAACACAGTACTGTGTGAAATAAGGCAGTTCTGTTCTGCAAATGAGTGGCTTTCTTCCGAAGAGTCTTCAGTGCAGCAAGATCAAACTTTCCTGGTTTGTGTAATCTAACAAGATGTACAATTTAGTATATTAACCACATTTCTAACGTAGTTTGTTTAGAAAACAAACGCCTTCATTGCCGAACACAGTACTGTGTGAAATAAGGCTGTTCTGTTCCACAAATGAGTGGCTTTCTTACGAAGAGTTTTCAGTGCAGCAAGATCAAACTTTCCTGGTTTGCGTAATCTAACAAGATGTACAACTTAGTAGATTAACCACATTTCTAACGTAGTTTGTTTAGAAAACAAACGCCTTCATTGCCGAACACAGTACTGTGTGAAATTAGCCAGTTCTGTTCTGCAAATGAGTTGCTTTCTTCGAAGAGTCTTCAGTGCATCAAGATCAAACTTTCCTAGTTGCATAATCTAAAAAAGATGTACAACTTAGTAGATTAACCACATTTCTAACGTAGTTTGTTTAGAAAACAAACGCCTTCATTGCCAAACACAGTACTCTGTGAAATAAGGCTGTTCTGTTCCGCAAATGAGTGGCTTTCTTACGAAGAGTCTTCAGTGCAGCTAGATTAAACTTTCCTAGTTTGCGTAATCTAACAAGGTGTCCAATTTAGTAGATTAATCACATTTCTAACGTAGTTTGTTTAGAAAACAAACACCTTCATTTTCGAACACAGTACTGTGTGAAATAAGCCAGTTCTGTTCCGTAAATGAGTTGCTTTCTTACGAAGAGTCTTCAGTGCAGCAAGATCAAACTTTCCTCGTTTGTGTAATCTAACAAGATGTACAACTTAGTAGATTAACCGCATTTCTAACGTAGTTTGTTTAGAAAACAAACGCCTTCATTGCCGAACACAGTACTGTGTGAAATAAGGCAGTTCTGTTCTGCAAATGAGTTGCTTTCTTACGAAGAGTCTTCAGTGCAGCAAGATCAAACTTTCCTAGTTTGTGTAATCTAAAAGATGTACAATTTAGTAGATTAATCACATTTCTAACGTAGTTTGTTTAGAAAACAAACGCCTTCATTGCCGAACACAGTACTCTGTGAAATAAGGCTGTTCTGTTCCGCAAATGAGTGGCTTCCTTACGAAGAATCTTCAGTGCAGCTAGATCAAACTTTCCTAGTTTGTGTAATCTAACAAGGTGTACAATTTAGTAGATTAACCACATTTCTAACGTAGTTTGTTTAGAAAACAAACACCTTCATTGCCGAACACAGTACTGTGTGAAATAAGCCAGTTCTGTTCTGCAAATGAGTTGCTTTCTTACGAAGAGTCTTCAGTGCAGCAAGATCAAACTTTCCTGGTTTGTGTAATCTAACAAGATGTACCACTTAGTAGATTAACCACATTTCTAAGGTAGTTTGTTTAGAAAACAAACACCTTCATTGCCGAACGCAGTACTGTGTGAAGTAAGCCAGTTCTGTTCTACAAATGAGTAGCTTTCTTACGAAGAGTCTTCAGTGCAGCAAGATCAAACTTTTCTAGTTTGCGTAATCTAACAAGACGTACAATTTTGTAGATTAACCACATTTCTAACGTAGTTTGTTTAGAAAACAAACGCCTTCATTGCCGAACACAGTACTGTGTGAAAAAAGCCAGTTCTCTTCGGCAAATGAGTTGCTTTCTTACGAAGAGTCTTCAGTGCAGCAAGATCAAACTTTCCTGGCTTGTGTAATCTAACAAGATGTACAACTTAGTAGATTAACCACATTTCTACCGTAGTTTGTTTAGAAAACAAACGCCTTCATTGCCGAACACAGTACTGTGTGAAATAAGGCTGTTCTGTTCCGCAAATGAGTGGCTTTCTTACGAACAGTCTTCAGTGCAGCAAGATCAAACTTTCCTGGTTTGTGTAATCTAACAAGATGTACAATTTAATAGATTAACTACATTTCTAACGTAGTTTGTTTAGAAAACAAACGCCTTCATTGCCTAACACACTACTGTGTGAAATAAGGCTGTTCTATTCTGCAAATGAGTTGCTTTCTTACGAAGAGTCTTCACTGCAGCAAGATCAAACTTTCCTAGTTTGCGTAATCTAACAAGATGTACAACTTAGTAGATTAATCACATTTCTAACGTAGTTTGTTTAGAAAACAAACGCCTTCATTGCTGAACACAGTACTCTGTGAAATAAGGCTGTTCTGTTCCACAAATGAGTGGCTTTCTTACGAAGAATCTTCAGTGCAGCTAGATCAAACTTTCCTGGTTTGTGTAATCTAACAAGATGTACAATTTAGTAGATTAACCACATTTCTAACGTAGTTTGTTTAGAAAACAAACGCCTTCATTGCCGAACACAGTACTGTGTGAAATAAGGCTGTTCTGTTCTGCAAATGAGTTGCTTTCTTACGAAGAGTCTTCAGTGCAGCTAGATCAAACTTTCCTAGTTTGTGTAATCTAACAAGGTGTACAATTAAGTAGATTAACCACATTTCTAACGTAGTTTGTTTAGAAAACAAACACCTACATTGCCGAACACAGTACTGTGTGAAATAAGCCAGTTCTGTTATGCAAATGAGTTGCTTTCTTACGAACAGTCTTCAGTGCAGCAAGATCAAACTTTCCTGGTTTGTGTAATCTAACAGGATGTACAACTTAATAGACTACCATCATTCTAAAGTAGTTTGTTTAGAAAACAAACCAATTCATTGCCGAACACAATACTCTGTGAAATAAGGCTGTTCTGTGCCCCAAATGAGTTGCTTTCTTACAAAGAGTCTTCAGTGCAGCTAGATCAAACTTTCCTAGTTTGTATAATCTAACAAGATGTACAACTTAGTAGATTAACCACATTTCTAACGTAGTTTGTTTAGAAAACAAACACCTTCATTTCCGAACGCAGTACTATGTGAAGTAAGCCAGTTCTGTTCTACAAATGAGTTGCTTTCTTACGAAGAGTCTTCAGTGCAGCAAGATCAAACTTTCCTAGTTTGTGTAATCTAACAAGATTTACAACTTAATAGACTACCATCATTCTAAAGTAGTTTGTTTAGAAAACAAACCAATTCATTGCCGAACACAGTACTCTGTGAAATAAGGCTGTTCTGTTCCCCAAATGAGTTGCTTTCTTACGAAGAGTCTTCAGTGCAGCAAGACCAAACTTTCCGAGTTTGTGTAATCTAACAAGATGTACAACGTAGTAGATTAACCACATTTCTAACGTAGTTTGTTTAGAAAACAAACGCCTTCATTGCCGAACACAGTACTGTGTGAAATAAGCCAGTTCTGTTCTGCAAATGAGTTGCTTTCTTACGAAGAGTCTTCAGTGCAGCAAGATCAAACTTTCCTGGCTTGTGTGATCTAACAAGATGTACAACTTAGTAGATTAACCACATTTCTGACGTAGTTTGTTTAGAAAACAAACGCCTTCATTGCCGAACACAGTACTGTGTAAATAAGACTGTTCTGTTCCCCAAATGAGTTGCTTTCTTATGATGAGTCTTCAGTGAAGCAAGATCAAACTTTCCTAGTTTGTGTAATCTAACAAGATGTACAACTTAGTAGATTAATCACATTTCTAACGTAGTTTGTTTAGAAAACAAACACCTTCATTACCGAACTCAGTACTGTGTGAAGTAAGCCAGTTCTGTTCTACAAATGAGTTGCTTTCTTACGAAGAGTCTTCAGTGCAGCAAGATCAAACTTTCCTAGTTTGTGTAATCTAACAAGATGTACAACTTAATAGACTACCATCATTCTAAAGTAGTTAGTTTAGAAAACAAACCAATTCATTGCCGAACACAGTACTCTGTGAAATAAGGCTGTTCTGTTCCCCAAATGAGTTGCTTTCTTACGAAGAGTCTTCAGTGCAGCAAGATCAAACTTTCCTAGTTTGTGTAATCTACAAGATGTACAACTTAGTAGATTAACCACATTTCTAACGTAGTTTGTTTAGAAAACAAACACTTTCATTGCCGAACACAGTACTGTGTGAAATAAGCCAGTTCTGTTCTGCAAATGATTTGCTTTCTTACGAGGAGTCTTCAGTGCAGCAAGATCAAACTTTCCTGGTTTGTGTAATCTAACAAGATGTACAACTTAGTAGATTAACCACATTTCTATCGTAGTTTGTTTAGAAAACAAACGCCTTCATTGCCGAACACAGTACTGTGTGAAATAAGGCTGTTCTGTTCCGCAAATGAGTGGCTTTCTTACGAAGAGTCTTCAGTGCAGCAACATCAAACTTTCCTAGTTTGTGTAATCTACAAGATGTACAACTTAGTAGATTAACCACATTTCTACCGTAGTTTGTTTAGAAAACAAACGCCTTCATTGCCGAACACAGTACTGTGTGAAACAAGCCAGTTCTGTTCTGCAAATGAGTTGCTTTCTTACGAAGAGTCTTCAGTGCAGCAAGATCAAACTTTCCTGGCTTGTGTAATCTAACAAGATGTACAACTTAGTAGATTAACCACATTTCTAACGCAGTTTGTTTAGAAAACAAACGCCTTCATTGCCGAACACAGTACTGTGTGAAATAATGCTGTTCTGTTCTGAAATGAGTTGCTTTCTTACGAAGAGTCTTCAGTGCAGCAAGATCAAACTTTCCTAGTTTGTGTAATCTAACAAGTTGTACAACGTAGTAGATTAACCACATTTCTAACGTAGTTTGTTTAGAAAACAAACGCCTTCATTGCCGAACACAGTACTGTGTGAAATAAGGCTGTTCTGTTCCGCAAATGAGTGGCTTTCTTACGAAGAGTCTTCAGTGCAGCAAGATCAAACTTTCCTGGCTTGTGTAATCTAACAAGATGTACAACTTAGTAGATTAACCACATTTCTAACGCAGTTTGTTTAGAAAACAAACGCCTTCATTGCCGAACACAGTACTGTGTGAAATAATGCTGTTCTGTTCTGAAATGAGTTGCTTTCTTACGAAGAGTCTTCAGTGCAGCAAGATCAAACTTTCCTAGTTTGTGTAATCTAACAAGGTGTACAATGTAGTAGATTAACCACATTTCTAACGTAGTTTGTTTAGAAAACAAACACCTTCATTGCCGAACGCAGTACTGTGTGAAATAAGCCAGTTCTGTTCTGGAAATGAGTTGCTTTCTTCTGAAAGAGTCTTCAGTGCAGCAAGATCAAATTTCCTGGTTTGTGTAATCTAACAAGATGTACAACTTAGTAGATTAACCACATTTCTAACGTAGTTTGTTTAGAAAACAAACGCCTTCATTGCCGAACACAGTACTGTGTGAAATAAGCCAGTTCTGTTCTGCAAATGAGTTGCTTTCTTACTAAGTGTCTTCAGTGCAGCAAGATCAAACTTTCCTGGCTTGTGTAATCTAACAAGATGTACAACTTAGTAGATTAACCACATTTCTAACGTAGTTTGTTCAGAAAACAAACGCCTTCATTGCCGAACACAATACTGTGAGAAATTAGCCAGTTCTGTTCTGCAAATGAGTTGCTTTCTTACGAAGAGTCTTCAGTGCAGCAAGATCAAACTTTCCTAGTTTGCGTAATCTAACAAGATGTACAACTTAGTAGATTAACCACATTTCTAACGTAGTTTGTTTAGAAAACAAACGCCTTCATTGCCAAACACAGTACTGTGTGAAATAAGCCAGTTCTGTTCTGCAAATGAGTGGCTTTCTTACGAAGAGTCTTCAGTGCAGCTAGATCAAACTTTCCTAGTTTGCGAAATCTAACAAGGTGTACAATTTAGTAGATTAACCACATTTCTAACGTAGTTTGTTTAGAAAACAAACACCTTCATTGCCGAACACAGTACTGTGTGAAATAAGCCACTTCTGCTCCGGAAATGAGTTGCTTTCTTACGAAGAGTCTTCAGTGCAGCAAGATCAAACTTTCCTGGTTTGTGTAATCTGACAAGATGTACAACTTAGTAGATTAACCACATTTCTAACGTAGTTTGTTTAGAAAACAATTGCCTTCATTGCCGAACACAGTATTGTGTGAAATAAGGCTGTTCTGTTCTGAAATGAGTTGCTTTCTTACGAAGAGTCTTCAGTGCAGCAAGATCAAACTTTCCTAGTTTGCGTAATCTAACAAGATGTACAACTTAGTAGATTAATCACATTTCTAACGTAGTTTGTTTAGAATACAAACGCCTTCATTGCCGAACACAGTACTCTGTGAAATAAGGCTGTTCTGTTCCGCAAATGAGTGGCTTTCTTACGAAGAGTCTTCAGTGCAGCTAGATCAAACTTTCCTGGTTTGTGTAATCTAACAAGATGTACAACTTAGTAGATTAACCACATTTCTAACGTAGTTTGTTTAGAATAAAAACGCCTTCATTGCCGAACACAGTACTGTGTAAATAAGGCTGTTCTGTTCCCCAAATGAGTTGCTTTCTTATGATGAGTCTTCAGTGAAGCAAGATCAAACTTTCCTAGTTTGTGTAATCTAACAAGATGTACAACTTAGTAGATTAACCACATTTCTAACGTAGTTTGTTGAGAAAACAAACGCCTTCATTGCCGAACACTGTACTGTGTGAAATAAGGCTGTTCTGTTCCGCAAATGAGTGGCTTTCTTACGAAGAGTCTTCAGTGCAGCTAGATCAAACTTTCCTAGTTTGTGAAATCTAATAAGATGTACAACTTAATAGACTACCATCATTTCTAATGTAGTTTCTTTAGAAAACACACTCATTCGTTGCCGAACACAGTACTGTGTGAAATAAGGCTGTTCTGTTCCCCAAATCAGTTGCTTTCTTATGAACAGTCTTCAGTGCAGCAAGATCAAACTTTCCTAGTTTGCTTAATCTAACAAGATGTACAATTTAGTAGAATAACCACAGTTCTGACGTAGTTTGTTCAGAAAACAAATGCCTTCATTGCCGAACACAGTACTGTGTGAAATAAGTCTGTTCTGTTCCGCAAATGAGTGGCTTTCTTACGAAGAGTCTTCAGTGCAGCAAGATCAAACTTTCCTAGTTTGTGTAATCTAACAAGATGTACAACTTAGTAGATTAACCACATTTCTGAAGTAGTTTGTTTAGAAAACAAACGCCTTCATTGCCGAACACAGTACTATGTGAAATAAGGCTGTTCTGTTCCGCAAATGAGTGGCTTTCTTACGAAGAGTCTTCAGTGCAGCTAGATCAAACTTTCCTAGTTTGCGTAATCTAACAAGGTGTACAATTTAGTAGATTAATCACATTTCTAGCGTAGTTTGTTTAGAAAACAAACACCTTCATTGCCGAACACAGTACTGTGTGAAATAAGCCAGTTCTGTTTCGGAAATGAGTTGCTTTCATACGAAGAGTCTTCAGTGCAGCAAGATCAAACGTGCCTCGTTAGTGTAATCTAACAAGATGTACAACTTAGTAGATTAACCACATTTCTAAAGTAGTTTGTTTAGAAAACAAACGCCTTCATTGCCGAACACAGTACTGTGTGAAATAAGACTGTTCTGTTCTGCAAATGAGTTGCTTTCTTACGAAGACTCTTCATTGCAGCAAGATCAAACTTTCCTGGTTTGTGTAATCTAACAAGATGTACAATTTAGTAGATTAACCACATTTCTAACGTAGTTTGTTTAGAAAACAAACACCTTCATTGCCGAACACAGTACTGTGTGAAATAAGCCAGTTCTGTTCTGCAAATGAGTTGCTTTCTTGCGAAGAGTCTTCAGTGCAGCAAGATCAAACTTTGCTGGTTTGTGTAATCTAACAAGATATACAACTTAGTAGATTAACCACATTTCTAACGTAGTTTGTTTAGAAAACAAACGCCTTCATTGCCGAACACAGTACTCTGTGAAATAAGGCTGTTCTGTTCCGCAAATGAGTGGCTTTCTTACGAAGAGTCTTCAGTGCAGCTAGATCAAACTTTCCTGGTTTGTGTAATCTAACAAGCTGTACAACTTAGTAGATTAACCACATTTCTAACGCAGTTTGTTTAGAAAACAAACGCCTTCATTGCCGAACACAGTACTGTGTGAAATAAGCCAGTTCTGTTCTGCAAATGAGTTGCTTTCTTACGAAGAGTCTTCAGTGCAGCAAGATCAATCTTTCCTGGTTTGTGTAAGCTAACAAGATGTACAACTTAGTAGATTAACCACATTTCTAACGTAGTTTGTTTAGAAAACAAACGCCTTCATTGTCGAACGCAGTGCTGTGTGAAATTAGCCAGTTCTGTTCTGCAAATGAGTTGCTTTCTTACAAAGAGTCTTCAGTGCAGCAAGATCAAACTTTCCTAGTTTGCGTAATCTAACAAGATGTACAACGTAGTAGATTATCCACATTTCTAACGTAGTTTGTTTAGAAAACAAACGCCTTCATTGCCGAACACAGTACTCTGTGAAATAAGGCTCTTCTGTTCCGCAAATGAGTGGCTTTCTTACGAAAAGTCTTCAGTGCAGCTAGATCAACCTTTCCTAGTTTGTGTAATCTAACAAGGTGTACAATTTAGTAGATTAACCACATTTCTAACGTAGTTTGTTTAGAAAACAAACGCCTTCATTGCCGAACACAGTACTGTGTGAAATAAGCCAGTTCTGTTCTGCAAATGAGTGGCTTTCTTACGAAGAGTCTTCAGTGCAGCTAGATCAAACTTTCCTAGTTTGCGAAATCTAACAAGGTGTACAATTTAGTAGATTAACCACATTTCTAACGTAGTTTGTTTAGAAAACAAACACCTTCATTGCCGAACACAGTACTGTGTGAAATAAGCCACTTCTGTTCCGGAAATGAGTTGCTTTCTTACGAAGAGTCTTCAGTGCAGCAAGATCAAACTTTCCTGGTTTGTGTAATCTGACAAGATGTACAACTTAGTAGATTAACCACATTTCTAACGTAGTTTGTTTAGAAAACAATTGCCTTCATTGCCGAACACAGTATTGTGTGAAATAAGGCTGTTCTGTTCTGAAATGAGTTGCTTTCTTACGAAGAGTCTTCAGTGCAGCAAGATCAAACTTTCCTAGTTTGTAATCTAACAAGATGTACAACTTAGTAGATTAATCACATTTCTAACGTAGTTTGTTTAGAAAACAAACGCCTTCATTGCCGAACACAGTACTCTGTGAAATAAGGCTGTTCTGTTCCGCAAATGAGTGGCTTTCTTACGAAGAGTCTTCAGTGCAGCTAGATCAAACTTTCCTGGTTTGTGTAATCTAACAAGATGTACAACTTAGTAGATTAACCACATTTCTAACGTAGTTTGTTTAGAATAAAAACGCCTTCATTGCCGAACACAGTACTGTGTAAATAAGGCTGTTCTGTTCCCCAAATGAGTTGCTTTCTTATGATGAGTCTTCAGTGAAGCAAGATCAAACTTTCCTAGTTTGTGTAATCTAACAAGATGTACAACTTAGTAGATTAACCACATTTCTAACGTAGTTTGTTGAGAAAACAAACGCCTTCATTGCCAAACACTGTACTGTGTGAAATAAGGCTGTTCTGTTCCGCAAATGAGTGGCTTTCTTACGAAGAGTCTTCAGTGCAGCTAGATCAAACTTTCCTAGTTTGTGTAATCTAATAAGATGTACAACTTAATAGACTACCATCATTTCTAATGTAGTTTCTTTAGAAAACACACTCATTCGTTGCCGAACACAGTACTGTGTGAAATAAGGCTGTTCTGTTCCCCAAATCAGTTGCTTTCTTAGGAACAGTCTTCAGTGCAGCAAGATCAAACTTTCCTAGTTTGCTTAATCTAACAAGATGTACAATTTAGTAGAATAACCACAGTTCTGACGTAGTTTGTTCAGAAAACAAACGCCTTCATTGCCGAACACAGTACTGTGTGAAATAAGTCTGTTCTGTTCTGCAAATGAGTGGCTTTCTTACGAAGAGTCTTCAGTGCAGCAAGATCAAACTTTCCTAGTTTGTGTAATCTAACAAGATGTACAACTTAGTAGATTAACCACATTTCTGAAGTAGTTTGTTTAGAAAACAAACGCCTTCATTGCCGAACACAGTACTATGTGAAATAAGGCTGTTCTGTTCCGCAAATGAGTGGCTTTCTTACGAAGAGTCTTCAGTGCAGCTAGATCAAACTTTCCTAGTTTGCGTAATCTAACAAGGTGTACAATTTAGTAGATTAATCACATTTCTAACGTAGTTTGTTTACAAAACAAACACCTTCATTGCCGAACACAGTACTGTGTGAAATAAGCCAGTTCTGTTCCGGAAATGAGTTGCTTTCATACGAAGAGTCCTCTGTGCAGCAAGATCAAACGTGCCTCGTTAGTGTAATCTAACAAGATGTACAACTTAGTAGATTAACCACATTTCTAAAGTAGTTTGTTTAGAAAACAAACGCCTTCATTGCCGAACACAGTACTGTGTGAAATAAGACTGTTCTGTTCTGCAAATGAGTTGCTTTCTTACGAAGAGTCTTCAGTGCAGCAAGATCAAACTTTCCTGGTTTGTGTAATCTAACAAGATGTACAATTTAGTAGATTAACCACATTTCTAACGTAGTTTGTTTAGAAAACAAACACCTTCATTGCCGAACACAGTACTGTGTGAAATAAGCCAGTTCTGTTCTGCAAAAGTTGCTTTCTTACGAAGAGTCTTCAGTGCAGCAAGATCAAACTTTGCTGGTTTGTGTAATCTAACAAGATATACAACTTAGTAGATTAACCACATTTCTAACGTAGTTTGTTTAGAAAACAAACGCCTTCATTGCCGAACACAGTACTCTGTGAAATAAGGCTGTTCTGTTCCATAAATGAGTGGCTTTCTTACGAAGAGTCTTCAGTGCAGCTAGATCAAACTTTCCTGGTTTGTGTAATCTAACAAGATGTACAACTTAGTAGATTAACCACATTTCTAACGCAGTTTGTTTAGAAAACAAACGCCTTCATTGCCGAACACAGTACTGTGTGAAATAAGCCAGTTCTGTTCTGCAAATGAGTTGCTTTCTTACGAAGAGTCTTCAGTGCAGCAAGATCAATCTTTCCTGGTTTGTGTAAGCTAACAAGATGTACAACTTAGTAGATTAACCACATTTCTAACGTAGTTTGTTTAGAAAACAAACGCTTTCATTGTCGAACGCAGTACTGTGTGAAATTAGCCAATTCTGTTCTGCAAATGAGTTGCTTTCTTACAAAGAGTCTTCAGTGCAGCAAGATCAAACTTTCCTAGTTTGCGTAATCTAACAAGATGTACAACTTAGTAGATTAACCACATTTCTAACGTAGTTTGTTTAGAAAACAAACGCCTTCATTGCGAACACAGTACTCTGTGAAATAAGGCTCTTCTGTTCATAAATGAGTGGCTTTCTTACGAAGAGTCTTCAGTGCAGCTAGATCAAACTTTCCTAGTTTGCGTAATCTAACAAGGTGTACAATTTAGTAGATTAATCACATTTCTAACGTAGTTTGTTTAGAAAACAAACACCTTCATTGCCGAACACACTAGTGTGTGAAATAAGCCAGTTCTGTTCCGGAAATGAGTTGCTTTCTTACGAAGAGTCTTCAGTGCAGCAAGATCAAACTTTCCTCGTTTGTGTAATCTAACAAGATGTACAACTTAGTAGATTAACCACATTTCTAACGTAGTTTGTTTAGAAAACAAACGCCTTCATTGCCGAACACAGTACTGTGTGAAATAAGGCTGTTCTGTTCTGCAAATGAGTTGCTTTCTTACGAAGAGTCTTCAGTGCAGCAAGATCAAACTTTCCTAGTTTGCGTAATCTAACAACACGTACAATTTTGTAGATTAACCACATTTCTAACGTAGTTTGTTTAGAAAACAAACACCTTCATTGCCGAACGCAGTACTGTGTGAAATAAGCCAGTTCTGTTCTGGAAATGAGTTGCTTTCTTACGAAGAGTCTTCAGTGCAGCAATATCAAACTTTCCTGGTTTGTGTAATCTAACAAGATGTACAACTTAGTAGATTAACCACATTTCTAACGTAGTTTGTTTAGAAAACAAACGCCTTCATTGCCAAACACAGTACTGTGTGAAATAAGCCAGTTCTGTTCTGCAAATGAGTTGCCTTCTTACGAAGAGTCTTCAGTGCAGCAAGATCAAACTTTCCTGGCTTGTGTAATCTAACAAGATGTACAACTTAGTAGATTTACCACATTTCTAACGTAGTTTGTTTAGAAAACAAACGCCTTCATTGCCGAACACACTACTGTATGAATTTAGCCAGTTCTGTTCTGCAAATGAGTGGCTTTCTTACGAAGAATCTTCAGTGCAGCAAGATCAAACTTTCCTGGTTTGTGTAATCTAACAAGATGTACAACTTAGTAGATTAACCACATTTCTAACGTAGTTTCTTTAGAAAACAAACACCTTCATTGCCGAACACAGTACTGTGTGAAATAAGCCAGATCTGTTCCGGAAATGAGTTGCTTTCTTACGAAGAGTCTTCAGTGCAGCAAGATCAAACTTTCTGGTTTGTGTAATCTAACAAGGTGTACGATTTAGTAGATTAATCACATTTCTAACGTAGTTTATTTTGAAAACAAACACCTTCATTGCGAACACAGTACTCTGTGAAATAAGGCTGTTCTGTTCCGCAAATGAGTGGCTTTCTTACGAAGAATCTTTAGGGCAGCTAGATCAAACTCTCTTAGTTTGTGTAATCTAACAAGGTGTACAATTTAGTAGATTAACCACATTTCTAATGTAGTTTGTTTAGAAAACAAAAGCCTTCATTGCCGAACACAGTACTGTGTGAAATAAGCCAGTTCTGTTCTGCAAATGAGTTGCTTTCTTACGAAGAGTCTTCAGTGCAGCAAGATCAAACTTTCCTGGCTTGTGTAATCTAACAAGATGTACAACTTAGTAGATTTACCACATTTCTAACGTAGTTTGTTTAGAAAACAAACGCCTTCATTGCCGAACACAATACTGTGTGAAATTAGCCAGTTCTGTTCTGCACATGATTTGCTTTCTTACGAAGAGTCTTCAGTGCAGCAAGATCAAACTTTCCTAGTTTGCGTAATCTAACAAGATGTACAACTTAGTAGATTAATCACATTTCTAACGTAGTTTGTTTAGAAAACAAACGCCTTCATTGCCGAACACAGTACTCTGTGAAATAAGGCTGTTCTGTTCCGCAAATGAGTGGCTTTCTTACGAAGAATCTTCAGTGCAGCTAGATCAAACTTTCCTAGTTTGTGTAATCTAACAAGGTGTACAATTTAGTATATTAACCACATTTCTAACGTAGTTTGTTTAGAAAACAAACACCTTCATTGCCGAACACAGTACTGTGTGAAATAAGCCAGTTCTGTTCTGCAAATGAGTGGCTTTCTTACGAAGAGTCTTCAGTGCAGCAAGATCAAACTTTCCTGGTTTGTGTAATCTAACAAGATGTACAGTTTAGGATATTAACCACATTTCTAACGTAGTTTGTTTTGAAACCAAACGCCTTCATTGCCGAACACAGTACTGTGTTAAATAAGTCTGTTCTGTTCCGCAAATGAGTGGCTTTCTTACGAAGAGTCTTCATTGCAGCAAGATCAAACTTTCCTAGTTTGTGTAATCTAACAAGATGTACAACTTAGTAGATTAACCACATTTCTAACGTAGTTTGTTTAGAAAACAAACGCCTTCATTGCCGAACACAGTACTGTGTGAAATGAACCAGTTCTGTGCTGCAAATGAGTTGCTTTCTTACGAAGAGTCTTCAGTGCAGCAAGATCAAACTTTCCTGGTTTGTGTAATCTAACAAGATGTACAACTTAGTAGATTAACCACATTTCTAACGAAGTTTGTTTAGAAAACAAACGCCTTCATTGCGAACCCAGTACTGTGTGAAATAAGGCTGTTCTCTTCTGCAAATGAGTTGCTTTCTTACGAAGAGTCTTCAGTGCAGCAAGATCAAACGTTCCTTGTTTGCGTAATCTAACAAGATGTACAATTTAGTAGATTAACCACATTTCTAACGTAGTTTGTTTAGAAAACAAACGCCTTCATTGCGAACACAGTACTGTGTGAAATAAGGCTGTTCTGTTCCCCAAATGAGTGGCTTTCTTACGAAGAGTCTTCAGTGCAGCTAGATCAAACTTTCCTAGTTTGTGTAATCTAACAAGGTGTACAATTTAGTAGATTAACCACATTTCTAACGTAGTTTGTTTAGAAAACAATCACCTTCATTGCCAAACACAGTACTGTGTGAAATAAGGCTGTTCTGTTCTGCAAATGAGTTGCTTTCTTACGAAGAGTCTTCAGTGCAGCAAGATCAAACTTTCTGGTTGTGTAATCTAACAAGATGTACAACTTAGTAGATTAACCACATTTCTAACGTAGTTTGTTTAGAAAACAAACGCCTTCATTGCCGAACACACTACTGTATGAATTTAGCCAGTTCTGTTCTGCAAATGAGTGGCTTTCTTACGAAGAATCTTCAGTGCAGCAAGATCAAACTTTCCTGGTTTGTGTAATCTAACAAGATGTACAACTTAGTAGATTAACCACATTTCTAACGTAGTTTCTTTAGAAAACAAACACCTTCATTGCCGAACACAGTACTGTGTGAAATAAGCCAGATCTGTTCCGGAAATGAGTTGCTTTCTTACGAAGAGTATTCAGTGCAGCAAGATCAAACTTTCATGGTGTGTGTAATCTAACAAGGTGTACGATTTAGTAGATTAATCACATTTCTAACGTAGTTTATTTTGAAAACAAACACCTTCATTACCGAACACAGTACTCTGTGAAATAAGGCTGTTCTGTTCCGCAAATGAGTGGCTTTCTTACGAAGAATCTTTAGGGCAGCTAGATCAAACTCTCTTAGTTTGTGTAATCTAACAAGGTGTACAATTTAGTAGATTAACCACATTTCTAATGTAGTTTGTTTAGAAAACAAAAGCCTTCATTGCCGAACACAGTACTGTGTGAAATAAGCCAGTTCTGTTCTGCAAATGAGTTGCTTTTTCTTAGAAGAGTCTTCAGTGCAGCAAGATCAAACTTTCTAGTTTGTGTAATCTAACAAGATGTACAACTTAGTAGATTTACCACATTTCTAACGTAGTTTGTTTAGAAAACAAACGCCTTCATTGCCGAACACAATACTGTGTGAAATTAGCCAGTTCTGTTCTGCACATGAGTTGCTTTCTTACGAAGAGTCTTCAGTGCAGCAAGATCAAACTTTCCTAGTTTGCGTAATCTAACAAGATGTACAACTTAGTAGATTAATCACATTTCTAACGTAGTTTGTTTAGAAAACAAACGCCTTCATTGCCGAACACAGTACTCTGTGAAATAAGGCTGTTCTGTTCCATAAATGAGTGGCTTTCTTTGAAGAATCTTCAGTGCAGCTAGATCAAACTTTCCTAGTTTGTGTAATCTAACAAGGTGTACAATTTAGTATATTAACATTTTCTAACGTAGTTTGTTTAGAAAACAAACACCTTCATTGCGAACACAGTACTGTGTGAAATAAGCCAGTTCTGTTCTGCAAATGAGTGGCTTTCTTCGAAGAGTCTTCAGTGCAGCAAGATCAAACTTTCCTGGTTTGTGTAATCTAACAAGATGTACAGTTTAGGATATTAACCACATTTCTAACGTAGTTTGTTTTGAAACCAAACGCCTTCATTGTTTAACACAGTACTGTGTTAAATAAGTCTGTTCTGTTCGCAAATGAGTGGCTTTCTTACGAAGAGTCTTCATTGCAGCAAGATCAAACTTTCCTAGTTTGTGTAATCTAACAAGATGTACAACTTAGTAGATTAACCACATTTCTAACGTAGTTTGTTTAGAAAACAAACGCCTTCATTGCCGAACACAGTACTGTGTGAAATGAACCAGTTCTGTGCTGCAAATGAGTTGCTTTCTTACGAAGAGTCTTCAGTGCAGCAAGATCAAACTTTCCTGGTTTGTGTAATCTAACAAGATGTACAACTTAGTAGATTAACCACATTTCTAACGAAGTTTGTTTAGAAAACAAACGCCTTCATTGCCGAACCCAGTACTGTGTGAAATAAGGCTGTTCTCTTCTGCAAATGAGTTGCTTTCTTACGAAGAGTCTTCAGTGCAGCAAGATCAAACGTTCCTAGTTTGCGTAATCTAACAAGATGTACAACTTAGTAGATTAACCACATTTCTAACGTAGTTTGTTTAGAAAACAAACGCCTTCATTGCCGAACACAGTACTCTGTGAAATAAGGCTGTTCTGTTCCGCAAATGAGTGGCTTTCTTACGAAGAGTCTTCAGTGCAGCTAGATCAAACTTTCCTAGTTTGCGTAATCTAACAAGGTGTACAATTTAGTAGATTAACCACATTTCTAACGTAGTTTGTTTAGAAAACAATCACCTTCATTGCCGAACACAGTACTCTGTGAAATAAGGCTGTTCTGTTCCGCAAATGAGTGGCTTTCTTACGAAGAGTCTTCAGTGCAGCAAGATCAAACTTTCCTAGTTTGTGTAATCTAACAAGATGTACAACTTAGTAGATTAACCACATATCTAACGTAGTTTGTTTGGAAAACAATCACCTTCATTGCCGAACACAGTACTGTCTGAAATAAGCCAGTTCTGTTCTGCAAATGAGTTGCTTTCTTACGAAGAGTCTTCAGTGCAGCAAGATCAAACTTTCCTGGTTTGTGTAATCTAACAAGATGTACAACTTAGTAGATTAACCACATTTCTAACGTAGTTTGTTTAGAAAACAAACGCCTTCATTGCCGAACACAGTACTGTGTGAAATAAACCAGTTCTGTGCTGCAAATGAGTTGCTTTCTTACGAAGAGTCTTCAGTGCAGCATGATCAAACTTTCCTGGATTGTGTAATCTAACAAGATGTACAATTTAGTATATTAATCACATTTCTAACGAAGTTTGTTTAGAAAACAAACGCCTTCATTTCCGAACCCAGTACTGTGTGAAATAAGGCTGTTCTGTTCCGCAAATGAGTGGCTTTCTTACGAAGAGTCTTCAGTGCAGCAAGATCAAACTTTCCTGGTTTGCGTAATCTAACAAGATGTACAACTTAGTAGATTAACCACATTTCTAACGTAGTTTGTTTAGAAAACAAACGCCTTCATTGCCGAACACAATACTGTGTGAAATAAGCCAGTTCTGTTCTGCAAATGAGTTGCTTTCTTACGAAGAGTCTTCAGTGCAGCAAGATCAAACTTTCCTGGCTTGTTTAATCTAACAAGATGTACAACTTAGTAGATTTACCACATTTCTAACGTAGTTTGTTTAGAAAACAAACGCCTTCATTGCCGAACACAATACTGTGTGAAATTAGCCAGTTCTGTTCTGCAAATGACTTGCTTTCTTACGAATAGTCTTCAGTGCAGCAAGATCAAACTTTCCTAGTTTGCGTAATCTAACAAGATGTACAACTTAGTAGATTAATCACATTTCTAACATAGTTTGTTTAGAAAACAAATGCCTTCATTGCCGAACACAGTACACTGTGAAATAAGGCTGTTCTGTTCCACAAATGAGTGGCTTTCTTACAAAGAGTCTTCAGTGCAGCAAGTCAAACTTTCCTGGTTTATGTAATCTAACAAGATGTACAGTTTAGTATATTAACCACATTTCTAACGTAGTTTGTTTAGAAACCAAACGCCTTCATTTCCGAACACAGTACTGTGTGAAATAAGCCTGTTCTGTCCCACAAATGAGTGGCTTTCTTACGAAGAGTCTTCAGTGCAGCAAGATCAAACTTTCCTGGTTTGTGTAATCTAACACGATGTACAACTTAGTAGATTAACCACATTTCTAACGTAGTTTGTTTAGAAAACAAACGCCTTCATTGCCGAACACAGTACTGTGTGAAATAAACCAGTTCTGTTCTGCAAATGAGTTGCTTTCTTACGAAGAGTCTTCAGTGCAGCAAGATCAAACTTTCCTGGTTTGTGTAATCTCACAAGATGTACAACTTAGTAGATTAACCACATTTCTAACGAAGTTTGTTTAGAAAACAAACGCCTTCATTGCCGAACCCAGTACTGTGTGAAATAAGGCTGTTCTCTTCTGCAAATGAGTTGCTTTCTTACGAAGAGTCTTCAGTGCAGCAAGATCAAACGTTCCTAGTTTGCGTAATCTAACAAGATGTACAACTTAGTAGATTAACCACATTTCTAACGTAGTTTGTTTAGAAAACAAACGCCTTCATTGCCGAACACAGTACTGTGTGAAATAAGCCAGTTCTGTTCCGGAAATGAGTTGCTTTCTTACGAAGAGTCTTCAGTGCAGCAAGATCAAACTTTCCTGGTTTGTGTAATCTAACAAGATGTACAACTTAGTAGATTAACCACATTTCTAACGTAGTTTGTTTAGAAAACAAACGCCTTCTTTGCCGAACACAGTACTGTGTGAAATAAGGCTGTTCTGTTCTGCAAATGAGTTGCTTTTTTACGAAGAGTATTCAGTGCAGCAAGATGAAACTTTCCTGGTTTGTGTAATCTAACAAGATGTACAACTTAGTAGATTAACCACATTTCTAACGTAGTTTGTTTAGAAAACAAACGCCTTCATTGCCGAACACAGTACTGTGTGAAATAAGGCTGTTCTGTTCTGCAAATGAGTGGCTTTCTTACGAAGAGTCTTCAGTGCAGCAAGATCAAACTTTCCTGGTTTGTGTAATCTAACAAGATGTACAATTTAGTATATTAACCACATTTCTAACGAAGTTTGTTTAGAAAACAAACGCCTTCATTTCTGAACCCAGTACTGTGTGAAATAAGGCTGTTCTCTTCTGCAAATGAGTTGCTTTCTTACGAAGAGTCTTCAGTGCAGCAAGATCAAACGTTCCTAGTTTGCGTAATCTAACAAGATGTACAACTTAGTAGATTAACCACATTTCTAACGTAGTTTGTTTAGAAAACAAACGCCTTCATTGCCGAACACAGTACTGTGTGAAATAAGACTGTTCTGTTCTGCAAATGAGTTGCTTTCTTACGAAGAGTCTTCAGTGCACAAGATCAAACTTTCCTAGTTTGCGTAATCTAACAAGATGTACAACTTAGTAGATTAATCACATTTCAAACGTAGTATGTTTAGAAAACAAACGCCTTCATTGCCGAACACAGTACTCTGTGAAATAAGGCTGTTCTGTTCCGCAAATGAGTGGCTTTCTTAGGAAGAATCTTCAGTGCAGCTAGATCAAACTTTCCTAGTTTGTGTAATCTAACAAGGTGTACAATTTAGTAGATTAACCACATTTCTAACGTAGTTTGTTTAGAAAACAAACACCTTCATTGCCGAACACAGTACTGTGTGAAATAAGCCAGTTCTGTTCTGCAAATTAGTGGCTTTCTTACGAAGAGTCTTCAGTGCAGCAAGATCAAACTTTCCTGGTTTGTGTAATCTAACAAGATGTACAATTTAGTATATTAACCAGATTTCTAACGTAGTTTGTTTAGAAAACAAACGCCTTCATTGCCGAACACAGTACTGTGTGAAATAAGGCTGTTCTGTTCCGCAAATGAGTGGCTTTCTTACGAAGAGTCTTCAGTGCAGCAAGATCAAACTTTCCTGGTTTGCGTAATCTAACAAGATGTACAACTTAGTAGATTAACCACATTTCTAACGTAGTTTGTTTAGAAAACAAACGCCTTCATTGCCGAACACAGTACTGTGTGAAATAAGCCAGTTCTGTTCTGCAAATGAGTTGCTTTCTTACGAAGAGTCTTCAGTGCAGCAAGATCAAACTTTCCTGGCTTGTTTAATCTAACAAGATGTACAACTCAGTAGATTTACTACATTTCTAACGTAGTTTGTTTAGAAAACAAACGCCTTCATTGCCGAACACAATACTGTGTGAAATTAGCCAGTTCTGTTCTGCAAATGACTTGCTTTCTTACGGAGAGTCTTCAGTGCAGCAAGATCAAACTTTCCTAGTTTGCGTAATCTAACAAGATGTACAACTTAGTAGATTAATCACATTTCTAACATAGTTTGTTTAGAAAACAAACGCCTTCATTGCCGAACACAGTACACTGTGAAATAAGGCTGTTCTGTTCCGCAAATGAGTGGCTTTCTTACGAAGAGTCTTCAGTGCAGCAAGATCAAACTTTCCTGGTTTGTGTAATCTAACAAGATGTACAGTTTAGTATATTAACCACATTTCTAACGTAGTTTGTTTAGAAACCAAACGCCTTCATTTCCGAACACAGTACTGTGTGAAATAAGGCTGTTCTGTTCCGCAAATGAGTGGCTTTCTACAAAAGTCTTCAGTGCAGCAAGATCAAACTTTCCTAGTTTGTGTAATCTAACAAGATGTACAACTTAGTAGATTAACCACATTTCTAACGTAGTTTGTTTATAAAACAATCACCTTCATTGCCGAACACAGTAGTGTGTGAAATAAGCCAGTTGTGTTCTGCAAATGAGTTGCTTTCTTACGAAGAGTCTTCAGTGCAGCAAGATCAAACTTTCCTGGTTTGTGTAATCTAACACGATGTACAACTTAGTAGATTAACCACATTTCTAACGAAGTTTGTTTAGAAAACAAACGCCTTCATTGCCGAACCCAGTACTGTGTGAAATAAGGCTGTTCTCTTCTGCAAATGAGTTGCTTTCTTACGAAGAGTCTTCAGTGCAGCAAGATCAAACGTTCCTAGTTTGCGTAATCTAACAAGATGTACAACTTAGTAGATTAATCACATTTCTAACGTAGTTTGTTTAGAAAACAAACGCCTTCATTGCCGAACACAGTACTCTGTGAAATAAGGCTGTTCTGTTCCGCAAATGAGTGGCTTTCTTATGAAGAGTCTTCAGTGCAGCTAGATCAAACTTTCCTCGTTTGTGTAATCTAACAAGATGTACAACTTAGTAGATGAACCACATTTCTAACGTAGTTTGTTTAGAAAACAAACGCCTTCATTGCCGAACACAGTACTGTGTGAAATAAGCCAGTTCTGTTCTGCAATTGAGTTGCTTTCTTACGAAGAGTCTTCAGTGCAGCAAGATCAAACTTTCCTGGTTTGTGTAATCTAACAAGATGTACAACTTAGTAGATTAACCACATTTCTAACGTAGTTTGTTTAGAAAACAAACGCCTTCATTGCCGAACACAGTACTGTGTGAAATAAGACTGTTCTGTTCTGCAAATAAGTTGCTTTCTTACGAAGAGTCTTCAGTGCACAAGATCAAACTTTCCTAGTTTGCGTAATCTAACAAGATGTACAACATAGTAGATTAATCACATTTCTAACGTAGTTTGCTTAGAAAACAAACGCCTTCATTGCCGAACACAGTACTTGTTGGGCTCTGCCCGGTGTGAAGCCGAGTGGTTAGCCCAGCCAATCTTGGCCTATTCCCGGTAAGGCCTAGTCGAGCCTGAGTACCTGCCCTTGACTCAGCACCTAAGCTGAAACTGCCTCCACCCAGCTGCTGCTGACGTGATGAAATACTGTTGGCCCTTATACCTTTCTCTCATCCCCTTTTCCCGCCCCCTTCCTCAAAGTATATTGGCCCTTATACCTTTCTCTCATCCCCTTTTCCCCCCCTTCCTCAAAGTATATTGGCCCTTATACTTTCTCTCATCCCCTCTTCCCACCCCCTTCCTCAAAGTACATAAATATCTCCCCTGACAATAAAAGCGACGAGTTTCGCTTTAGACGTTTCTCCGTGACTCAATGTGGTTTTCTTTTCCCGGTGATTTGGGAGGTTTGAGTCGCCCGACACCTGTCTTCTCGCTCAGCCTCAAGAGAGAAACGGCTGGCCCGGCTCTCTCTCTCTCTTTTGCTCTACCTGCGGTGGTGAGGGAAAAAGCCCGGCATTTTGGCGCCCAACGTGGGGCACAACAACCACTGCCCCATGTGAGGACGTATGAGGATTCAAAACGGACTACGGACTGCTGACGTGACGAAGGAAAAATTCAACATTAAGCTGACGAGCTAATCGGACTGCTAACGGGTGTATCCTCATAAGTAATGAGGTAATCTTCATATTTAATATTCTAACCTTTACTTCTATAATCTGTGCTTACTTCAACTTCCTTTCTCTTTCCTTCCATTTCCGGTTTGCCGCCATTTCTAAACGAGTACGTTCATGGCGAACACACCACGTGGACAGACCTAAAGGAGACTTTAAATGCTTTGCCTCCTCATCTAAATAAAAACTCCGTCCTAAACTTCAACATCTCTTGTTCTTTTCTCTTTCCTCTCATTTTTGGGTTTCCGACAGACCGCTTCTATGTGCCGCCATTTTTGTCCTGCCCCGATTTGAATGGGGGCGCCATCTTAGAAGCACCACGTGGACAGACCTAAAAACAAAACTCACCACGTGGGTAGAAACTCACCACGTGGACAAACCTAAAAAAGAAACTCACCACGTGGGTAGACCTAAAAAGAAAACTCACCACGTGGACAAACCTAGAGGAGGCTCACCACGTGGGCAAACCTGGAGAACTCTCAAAGTGTCCTACCCCCTCATTGGAGTGGGGGCGCCATCTTAAAAAAAAAAAAATCTACAACATGTTTACCTATTGTTTAAGACTTTATGCTTATGTTGTACTCATATATATTACTATTGCCCTACTCCTCCTACAGTGTGGCTCTTGGGACAAAACTTTTGTTTTAGCCCCATGGATTAATTCAGTCCTCCTTGCCTTAATTGCCAACCTTAAAGGCTTTTCCAGGAAAAAATTCATTTTTGCCCTTAAAAACTGTAAAAAAAGGCTAAAACTAACTTTTAAAATCTCCTTTCTCCCAAGACCGCCACCCAAACCGCCACCGGGCAGCTATCTTTTCAGCTCTTTTCAGCCCCTAACTACTGCCTAAGGCAAATGTGCTCAAACCCCTGATGGAGAACAGCTCCGCCATGTAGCTTTCTGTGAATGTAAACTATGATCAAATACAAACCGAGGTTAACTTTCCTCACGGGTGTGGAACACAAGTCACTGGTCCGCCAGGCTCCACCGACATTCCTGCGGAAGCGGGCCGAATGGGACAACTCCGGCCCGGGCCCGAGCACTGCCCGAGCCTCACTGGCTGCGCCTCGCCCGCACCTCAGGCGTCACTTTTGGTCACTTTTATCAAAAATAAATAAATAAAAGGCCAACCAAACAACAAAGAGGCAAATAGGCGGGCTCCTAACTTGCTTTAAAAATATCTTAGGAATGGGCGGACAATCCCGCCATGAGGCCATGAGACAAGCCACTGCCGTCCGCCCCTTTTGCCTCTAGGACGCTCCCTCTATGCTCTTAACTAAGTGTCCCACGGGGCCCAAAGTATTTACTTTAAAAAAAAAGAAAAAAAAAAAAAACAGCTGGAGACATTCATATTGCCCTGCTAGAGGTAAAAAACCCTGTTTTTCAAGTCTATATGGCTATATCCTACACACCATTGTCCCACCCTTCGCTGCCTTCCCATTAACATAAAGATAAAGAGATGACTTAATTATTAAACACTTGCCTGTAGAGCCTAAGAACCCTGATTCGAGGCTCAATTCTCCAGTACCCATGTAAACAGTGGCTGGAGGCCTGACATGCCCATTCTCTCTCTACCCACCTACCTCAATTCATACTAAGCCCAACTGACTCAATCGGTAATACAATGTTGACCTAAGATTAAAGTTTTCTCTGGCAGCTCTGCCCAACTGGAGGGACAAAATTTAAAAAAAAAAAAAAAAAAAAAAAAAAAAAAAAAACCTAAAAACTGTCAATCTCTGGTTACTATAAAAGTTTAATGACGACTAATGGTGGTTAAATTTAAATTGTTTTCTCTCTCCATACTATGCCTTATACCAAGTATTATTGTTACTGTTATTATAAATTTATTAAAAGCCAGGGACAAAATATAATAATTTAAATATATGTCCCCAATATATTCAATATTTTATTAATTTATAGTTTACATCTACAATTGCCTTACTAAAGACAATGTCACTGGGAGCCAATTTTAAGGTGTAATAATATTTTAAAATTCCATTATAAAAATATACAAAATGTACCTAACAAAAATTCCTAAAGCTTACTGTGACTTGACTACCATAATTTTGCTCTATGTACTATATGACTAATTAATTTCTTTTTCTCTCTTTCATGGCTCTACAAAGACAGACCAATGTCTGCCAGTATGGAACTTCCCCTAGATCTATAAGTTTCAACATCATAAAAAACTGCTAGCTGTCAGCCCTGGATTGACCTTAACAATACATGTCTCATATCTTTCTTCCTTGATTAACCATCCTAATGTTTTATTATTATTTTAGGTCATTCCAACCCATCTGATCTCCAAGACCTCACTACTAAATGCCTTGCCATTTTACAGGTGTCTCCAAAAAAGATTCAAACTGCCCCTCCCTTCAAGATTTTGGGCTCCAGGTTATCTCTTGATACTGTTTCTCCTGTCAAACCCCAGCTCCATATTCAAAAATTCTATACTTTGCCTCAACTCCAAAAGGTGCTGGGAGAAATTAATTGGATGAGGCCCTGGATACCCATAACTACTGAGGAACTGTCCCCTTTATTTGACCTCTTAAAGGGTCTTACTCTCTCCTCTCAGATAACCTTGCCCCCTCATCATGAACAAATTCTACATAAGGTACAACGGGCCATTGATGCTGCTGTCCTAAAGAGGTTTGATCCTAACTTACCTATCTCCCTCTGTATTTTCTCTGGGGAAACATTATGCACTGCGCTGTTGGCTCCAGGAAGGAGAACCATCCAATGGATTCACCTCTCCCTTGGTGGAGTCCCCAGAGTTTACTCTATAACTAACCAGATTGCAGACTGCATTATAAAGGGCAGGGACACCTCTGTCCGATTGTTTGGCATGGAGCCTCATGTCATTGTCACCCCCTTTAAGGTAACAGACTTCACTTGGCTTCAGAGAAATAACAACAAGGTTGCTATTGCCCTCGAGGGGTTTCTAAGTATAATTGATTGTCACTATGGTCCTTATAAATGGATGAGCTCCTTCTCTAGGTTGGAATGAGACCCCCAGACTTTTTTTATCTAAACCCAACCCTGATTTTCTTACTGTATTCACTGATGGGGGGCGCTTGGGAGCTTCCTAGTTGTTTACCCTCCCTTAAGGAGGGAGAAAAGTCTATACCCATAAAGTCTATCTCCCATGAGGTCACAGGATCAACACAATTTAAAAACTATTTGCTGTCGTTTTGGCTTTGGACACTATTCAGGAGCCATTTAACTTATTTTCTGACAGCCTTTATGTTGTTAACCTGTTACCCAACCTAATTGAGGCCCATATTAGACTGGACTCCAATATTATAACCCCATTAATGATTCAAGCCGCTCCTACTTAAACAAAGAATTAACCCCATTTTCTTCAACATCTCAGAGGCCATCAAAATTTACCAGGATTCCTCTCTAAAGGAAACAATTTGGCTGACAAACTGGCCTCTCAGCCTCAATGTAATACAGTCTCAGAAGCTACACACTTCCACTTATTAACTCATATAAATTGGAGGGGCCTTAAACATAAATATCCCCATGTGCCAGTCAAGGACCTTAAAAAAATTGTCCAAACTTGCAAATCCTGTCAGCCTTTCTTCCAGGTACCTCCACTTCAAACTACAGGAGCCAATCCTCGAGGACTACGCCCTAATCACCTTTGGCAGATTGAAGTATATTTTTCTCTCAGTTGATACTTTCTCCCATGCTTGCTGGGCATCAGCACATGCTGGGGAAAAAACTAAACATGCTATTAGCCATATGCTTCAATGCTTTGCCACCCTTGGATTGCCAGATCAAATCAAAACCGATAATGGTCCCTGCTTCGTAAGCAAAACTTTTATAGATTTCCTCCAAACCTGGAAAATCTCACTTTCCACAGGCATCCCATATAACCAGCGGGGCCAAGCCATCGTGGAAAGATATCATCAAACTCTCAAATCTCAATTACAAAAACAAAGGGGGAATCTCTACCCCACATGACCAACTAAAAAGGCATTATTAACCCTAAATATTTTAAATTTTTCTAAAGAAGATAGACACTTGTCCTTTTTCAAAAACATTGGACCTCAGCTGTCACCTACAGCTCCATCTGGGTCAAATGGAGGGACCCATTAACTGGGGCCTGGAGGGGACCAGACCCCCTCCTCACAGCAGGGAGAGGATTTGGATGTGTCTTTCCTCAAGAGGAAAAAAGACCTATTTGGGTACCGGCAAGAGACTTAAAATATTTACCCCAACAAGGGGATGATAATAATCAATCTTCCAGGGAGTGTCACACCCTGAGAACTATGCCTCTATTTCTTCCCCAGGAACAACTGAAGGTATGGATGCTACTAGACCTGAATAAAGCCAGAAAAGCTCCAGAGAGATTTACAGAAGAGGAGTCGGGACTCCTAAGACAACCTGCTGTAGACGAGCTTACATGGCTTTTTATTCCACCTCTCCCTCCCCTTGGACCCCTCCTCCTTCTTGCTCTTTACCCTACCTTCTCCCCCCTGAACCCCTCCTTCTTCTTATCCTCACCTCGGGCCCTGTGTAATTAATAAGATTACACAATTCATTCACCAACAGCTTGAGGCAATTAAACTTCATCAGGCCAAGGCACCACAGGTTTGCGACTCAAAGACAATGGCTTTTCCACTTACTGGCTATCCACTAACATCCCTCCCCCGCCCTCCATCAAACCAACAACGGGTAAGCTCTCAGACAGACTGAGGCAACCTAAGACAGGGCGTGGGTGGTCAACGGGCTAGAGGCATAGTGCCCAGAGGCGGGTAAGGTTCCCAGAGAGGGAACAACCTAGGACAGGGACTATGCCATCCACCGTTCTTACAAAAACAAAAGGGGGAGATGTTGGGCTCTGCCGGTGTGAAGCCAGTGGTTAGCCCAGCCAATCTTGGCCTATTCCCGGTAAGGCCTAGTCGAGGCCTGAGTACCTGCCCTTGACTCAGCACCTAAGCTGAAACTGCCTCCACCCAGCTGCTGCTGACGTGATGAAATACTGTTGGCCCTTATACCTTTCTCTCATCCCCTTTCCCGCCCCCTTCCTCAAAGTATATTGGCCCTTATACCTTTCTCTCATCCCCTTTCCCGCCCCCTTCCTCAAAGTATATTGGCCCTTATACCTTTCTCTCATCCCCTTCTTCCCCCCCTTCCTCAAAGTACATAAATATCTCCCCTGACAATAAACAGCGAGTTTCGCTTTAGATGTTTCTCCGTGACTCAATGTGGTTTTCTTTTCCCGGTGATTTGGGGAGGTTTGAGTCGCCGACACCTGTCTTCTCGCTCAGCCTCAAGAGAGAAACGGCTGGCCAGGCTCTCTCTCTCTCTTTTGCTCTACCTGCCGGTGGTGAGGGAAAAAAGCCCCGGCAAGTACTCTGTGAAATAAGGCTGTTCTCTTCCGCAAATGAGTGGCTTTGGGGGTACGAAGAATCTTCAGTGCAGCTAGATCAAACTTTCCTAGTTTTGTAATCTAACAAGGTGTACAACTTAGTAGATTAACCACATTTCTAACGTAGTTTGTTTAGAAAACAAACACCTTCATTGCCGAACACAGTACTGTGTGAAATAAGCCAGTTCTGTTCCGCAAATGAGTGGCTTTCTTACGAAGAGTCTTCAGTGCAGCAAGATCAAACTTTCCTGGTTTGTGTAATCTAACAAGATGTACAATTTAGTATATTAACCACATTTCTAACGAAGTTTGTTTAGAAAACAAACGCCTTCATTGCCGAACCCAGTACTGTGTGAAATAAGGCTGTTGTCTTCTGCAAATGAGTTAATTTCTTACGAAGAGTCTTCATTGCAGCAAGATCAAACGTTCCTAGTTTGCGTAATCTAACAAGATGTACAACTTAGTAGATTAACCACATTTCTAACGTAGTTTGTTTAGAAAACTATCGCCTTCATTGCCGAACACAGTACTCTGTGAAATAAGGCTGTTCTGTTCCGCAAATGAGTGGCTTTCTTACGAAGAGTCTTCAGTGCAGCTAGATCAAACTTTCCTGGTTTGCGTAATCTAACAAGATGTACAACTTAGTAGATTAACCACATTTCTAACGTAGTTTGTTTAGAAAACAAACGCCTTCATTGCCGAACACAGTACTGTGTGAAATTAGCCAGTTCTGTTCTGCAAATGAGTTGCTTTCTTACGAAGAGTCTTCAGTGCATCAAGATCAAAGTTTCCTAGTTTGCATAATGTTAAAAGATGTACAACTTAGTAGATTAAACACATTTCTAACGTAGTTTGTTTACAAAACAAACGCCTTCATTGCCAAACACAGTACTCTGTGAAATAAGGCTGTTCTGTTCCGCAAATGAGTGGCTTTCTTACGAAGAGTCTTCAGTGCAGCTAGATTAAACTTTCCTAGTTTGAGTAATCTAACAAGGTGTACAATTTAGTAGATTAATCACATTTCTAACGTAGTTTGTTTAGAAAACAAACGCCTTCATTGCCGAACACAGTACTCTGTGAAATAAGCCAGTTCTGTTCCGTAAATGAGTTGCTTTCTTACGAAGAGTCTTCAGTGCAGCAAGATCAAACTTTCCTCGTTTGTGTAATCTAACAAGATGTACAACTTAGTAGATTAACCACATTTCTAACGTAGTTTGTTTAGAAAACAAACGCCTTCATTGCCGAACACAGTACTGTGTGAAATAAGGCTGTTCTGTTCTGCAAATGAGTTGCTTTCTTACGAAGAGTATTCAGTGCAGCAAGATCAAACTTTCCTAGTTTGCGTAATCTAACAAGATGTACAACTTAGTAGATTAATCACATTTCTAACGTAGTTTGTTTAGAAAACAAACGCCTTCATTGCCGAACACAGTACTCTGTGAAATAAGGCTGTTCTGTTCCGCAAATGAGTGGCTTTCTTACGAAGAATGTTCAGTGCAGCTAGATCAAACTTTCCTAGTTTGTGTAATCTAACAAGGCGTACAATTTAGTAGATTAACCACATTTCTAACGTAGTTTCTTTAGAAAACAAACACCTTCATTGCCGAACACAGTACTGTGTGAAATAAGCCAGTTCTGTTCTGCAAATGAGTGGCTTTCTTACGAAGAGTCTTCAGTGCAGCAAGATCAAACTTTCCTGGTTTGTGTAATCTAAAAAGATGTACAATTTAGTATATTAACCACATTTCTAACGTAGTTTGTTTAGAAACCAAACGCCTTCATTGCGAACACAGTACTGTGTGAAATAAGGCTGTTCTGTTCCATAAATGAGTGGCTTTCTTACTAAGAGTCTTTAGTGCAGCAAGATCAAACTTTCCTAGTTTGTGTAATCTAACAAGATGTACAACTTAGTAGATTAACCACATTTCTTACGTAGTTTGTTTAGAAAACAAACACCTTCATTGCCGAACACAGTACTGTGTGAAATAAGCCAGTTCTGTTCCCCAAATGAGTTGCTTTCTTGAAGACTCTTCAGTGCAGCAAGATCAAACTTTCCTGGTTTGTGTAATCTAACAAGATGTACAACTTAGTAGATTAACCACATTTCTAACGTAGTTTGTTTAGAAAACAAACGCCTTCATTGCCGAACACAGTACTGTGTGAAATAAACCAGTTCTGTTCTGCAAATGAGTTGCTTTCTTACGAAGAGTCTTCAGTGCAGCAAGATCAAACTTTCCTGGTTTGTGTAATCTAACAAGATGTACAACTTAGTAGATTAAACACATTTCTAACGAAGTTTGTTTAGAAAACAAACGCCTTCATTGCCGAACACAGTACTGTGTGAAATAAGGCTGTTCTCTTCTGCAAATGAGTTGCTTTCTTACGAAGAGTCTTCAGTGCAGCAAGATCAAACGTTCCTAGTTTGCGTAATCTAACAAGATGTACAACTTAGTAGATTAACCACACTTCTAACGTAGTTTGTTTAGAAAACAAACGCCTTCATTGCCGAACACAGTACTCTGTGAAATAAGGCTGTTCTGTTCCGCAAATGAGTGGCTTTCTTACGAAGAGTCTTCCGTGCAGCTAGATCAAACTTTCCTAGTTTGCGTAATCTAACAAGGTGTACAATTTAGTAGATTAACCACATTTCTAACGTAGTTTGTTTAGAAAACAAACACCTTCATTGCCAAACACAGTACTGTGTGAAATAAGCCAGTTCTGTTCTGGAAATGAGTTGCTTTCTTACGAAGAGTCTTCAGTGCAGCAAGATCAAACTTTCCTCGTTTGTGTAATCTAACAAGATGTACAACTTAGTAGATTAACCACATTTCTAACGTAGTTTGTTTAGAAAACAAACGCCTTCATTGCCAAACACAGTACTGTGTGAAATAAGGCTGTTCTGTTCTGCAAATGAGTTGCTTTCTTACGAAGAGTCTTCAGTGCAGCAAGATCAAACTTTCCTGGTTTGTGTAATCTAACAAGATGTACAACTTAGTAGATTAACCACATTTCTAACGTACTTTGTTTAGAAAACAAACGCCTTCATTGCCGAACACAGTACTGTGTGAAATAAGACAGTTCTGTTCTGCAAATGAGTTGCTTTCTTACGAAGAGTCTTCAGTGCAGCAAGATCAAACTTTCCTAGTTTGCGTAATCTAACAAGATGTACAACTTAGATTAATCACATTTCTAACGTAGTTTGTTTAGAAAACAAACGCCTTCATTGCCAAACACAGTACTCTGTGAAATAAGGCTGTTCTGTTCAAGAAATGAGTGGCTTTCTTTACGAAGAATGTTCAGTGCAGCTAGATCAAACTTTCCTAGTTTGTAATCTAACAAGGTGTACAATTTAGTAGATTAACCACATTTCTAACGTAGTTTGTTTAGAAAACAAACACCTTCATTGCGAACACAGTACTGTGTGAAATAAGCCAGTTCTGTTCTGCAAATGAGTGGCTTTTCTTACGAAGAGTCTTCAGTGCAGCAAGATCAAACTTTCCTGGTTTGTGTAATCTAACAAGATGTACAATTTAGTATATTAACCACATTTCTAACGTAGTTTG
This sequence comes from Orientallactaga sibirica, assembly GCA_036365145.1. Classification (NCBI taxonomy): domain Eukaryota; kingdom Metazoa; phylum Chordata; class Mammalia; order Rodentia; family Dipodidae; genus Orientallactaga; species Orientallactaga sibirica. Next base: position 100,171 of record JAEOAD010002476.1, read on the forward strand.
TTTAGAAAACAAAGGCCTTCATTGCCGAACACAGTACTGTGTGAAATAAGGCTGTTCTGTTCCATAAAATGAGTGGCTTTCTTCTGAAAGAGTCTTCAGTGCAGCAAGATCAAACTTTCCTGGTTTTGCGTAATCTAACAAGATGTACAACTTAGTAGATTAATCACATTTCTAACGTAGTTTGTTTAGAAAACAAACGCCTTCATTGCCGAACACAGTACTCTGTGAAATAAGGCTGTTCTGTTCCGCAAATGAGTGGCTTTCTTACGAAGAGTCTTCAGTGCAGCAAGATCAAACTTTCCTGGTTTGTGTATTCTAACAAGATGTACAACTTAGTAGATTAACCACATTTCTAACGTAGTTTGTTTAGAAAACAAACGCCTTCATTGCCGAACACAGTACTGTGTGAAATAAGCGAGTTCTGTTCTGCAAATGAGTTGCTTTCTTACGAAGAGTCTTCAGTGCAGCAAGATCAAACTTTCCTGGTTTGTGTAAGCTAACAAGATGTACAACTTAGTAGATTAACCACATTTCTAACGTAGTTTGTTTAGAAAACAAACGCCTTCATTGCCGAACACAGTAATGTGTAAATAAGGCTGTTCTGTTCCCCAAATGAGTTGCTTTCTTATGATGAGTCTTCAGTGCATCAAGATCAAACTTTCCTAGTTTGCATAATCTAACAAGATATACAACTTAGTAGATTAACCACATTTCTAACGTAGTTTGTTTAGAAAACAAACACCGTCATTGCCGAACGCAGTACTGTGTGAAGTAAGCCAGTTCTGTTCTACAAATGAGTTGCTTTCTTACGAAGAGTCTTCAGTACAGCAAGATCAAACTTTCCTAGTTTGCGTAATCTAACAAGACGTACAATTTAGTAGATTAACCACATTTCTAACGTAGTTTGTTTAGAAAACAAACGCCTTCATTGCCGAACACAGTACTCTGTGAAATAAGGCTGATCTGTTCCGCAAATGAGTGGCTTTCTTACGAAGAGTCTTCAGTGCAGCTATATCAAACTTTCCTAGTTTGCGTAATCTAACAAGGTGTACAATTTAGTAGATTAACCACATTTCCAACGTAGTTTGTTTAGAAAACAAACACCTTCATTGCCGAACACAGTACTGTGTGAAATAAGCCAGTTCTGTTCCGGAAATGAGTGGCTTTCTTACGAAGAGTCTTCAGTGCAGCTAGATCAAACTTTCCTGGTTTGCGTAATCTAACAAGACGTACAATTTAGTAGATTAACCACATTTCTAACGTAGTTTGTTTAGAAAACAAACACCTTCTTTGCCGAACACAGTAATGTGTAAATAAAGCTGTTCTGTTCCCCAAATGAGTTGCTTTCTTATGATGAGTCTTCAGTGAAGCAAGATCAAGCTTTCCTAGTTTGTGTAATCTAACAAAATGTACAACTTAGTAGATTAACCACATTTCTAACGTAGTTTGTTTAGAAAACAAACACCTTCATTGCCGAACGCAGTACTGTGTGAAGTAAGCCAGTTCTGTTCTACAAATGAGTTGCTTTCGTACGAAGAGTCTTCATTGCAGCAAGATCAAACTTTCCTAGTTTGCGTAATCTGAAAAGATGTACAATTTAGTAGATTAACACATTTCTAACGTAGTTTGTTTAGAAAACAAACGACTTCATTTCCGAACACAGTACTGTGTGAAATAAGGCTGTTCTGTTCCGCAAATGAGTGGCTTTCTTACTAAGAGTCTTCAGTGCAGCTAGATCAAACTTTCCTAGTTTGTGTAATCTAACAAGGTGTACTATTTAGTAGATTAACCACATTTCTAACGTAGTTTGTTTAGAAACCAAACGCCTTCATTGCCGAACACAGTACTGTGTGAAATAAGGCTGTTCTGTTCTGCAAATGAGTTGCTTTCTTACGAAGAGTCTTCAGTGCAGCAAGATCAAACTTTCCTAGTTTGCGTAATCTAACAAGATGTACAATTTAGTAGATTAATCACATTTCTAACGTAGTTTGTTTAGAAAACAAACGCCTTCATTCCCGAACACAGTACTCTGTGAAATAAGGCTGTTCTTTTCCGCAAATTAGTGGCTTCCTTACGAAGAATCTTCAGTGCAGCTAGATCAAACTTTCCTATTTTGTGGAATCTAACAAGGTGTACAATTTAGTACATTAACCACATTTCTAACGTAGTTTGTTTAGAAAACAAACACCTTCATTGCCGAACGCAGTACTGTGTGAAGTAAGGCAGTTCTGTTCTACAAATGAGTTGCTTTCTTACGAAGAGTCTTCAGTGCAGCAAGATCAAACTTTCCTAGTTTGCGTAATCTAACAAGATGTACAATTTAGTATATTAATCACATTTCTAATGTAGTTTGTTTAGAAAACAAACGCCTTCATTGCCGAAGACAGTACTGTGTGAAATAGGGCTGTTCTGTTCCGCAAATGAGTGGCTTTCTTACGAAGAGTCTTCAGTGCAGCTAGATCAAACTTTCCTAGTTTGCGTAATCTAACAAGGTGTACAATTTAGTAGATTAACCACATTTCTAACGTAGTTTGTTTAGAAAACAAACACCTTCATTGCCGAACACAGTACTGTGTGAAATAAGCCAGTTCTGTTCCGGAAATGAGTTGCTTTCTTACGAAGAGTCTTCAGTGCAGCAAGATCAAACTTTCCTAGTTTGCGTAATCTAACAAGATATACAATTTAGTAGATTAATCACATTTCTAACGTAGTTTGTTTAGACAACAAACGCCTTCATTGCCGAACACAGTACTCTGAGAAATAAGGCTGTTCTTTTCCGCAAATGAGTGGCTTCCTTACGAAGAATCTTCAGTGAAGCTAGATCAAACTTTCCTATTTTGTCTAATCTAACAAGATGTACAATTTAGTACATTAACCACATTTCTAACGTAGTTTGTTTAGAAAACAAACACCTTCATTGCCGAACGCAGTACTGTGTGAAGTAAGCCAGTTCTGTTCTACAAATGAGTTGCTTTCTTACGAAGAGTCTTCAGTGCAGCAAGATCAAACTTTGCTAGTTTGCGTAATCTAACAAGACGTACAATTTAGTAGATTAACCACATTTCTAACGTAGTTTGTTTAGAAAACAAACGCCTTCATTGCCGAACACAGTACTGTGTGAAATAAGGCTGTTCTGTTCCGCATATGAGTGGCTTTCTTACGAAGAGTCTTCAGTGCAGCTAGATCAAACTTTCCTAGTTTGTGTAATCTAACAAGGTGTACAATTTAGTAGATTAACCACATTTCTAACGTAGTTTGTTTAGAAAACAAACGCCTTCATTGCCGAACACAGTACTGTGTGAAATAAGGCTGTTCTGTTCTGCAAATGAGTTGCTTTCTTACGAAGAGTCTTCAGTGCAGCAAGATCAAACTTTCCTAGTTTGCGTAATCCAACAAGACGTACAATTTAGTAGATTAACCACATTTCTGTTTTTGTTTTGTTTTTGCAAGGTAGGGTCTCACTCTGGTCCAGGCTGACCTGGAATTAACTATGTAGTCTCAGGGTGGCCTTGAACTCTCGGCGATCCTCCTACCTCTGCCTCCCAAGTGCTGGGATTAAAAGCATGCGCCACCACGCCCGGCTTAGATTAACCACATTTCTAACGTAGTTTGTTTAGAAAACAAACGCCTTCATTGCCGATCACAGTACTGTGTGAAATAAGGCTGTTCTGTTCCGCAAATGAGTGGCTTTCTTACGAAGAATCTTCAGTGCAGCTAGATCAAACTTTCCTAGTTTGTGTAGTCTAACAAGGTGTACAATTTAGTAGATTAACCACATTTCTAACGTAGTTTGTTTAGAAAACAAACACCTTCATTGCCGAACACAGTACTGTGTGAAATAAGCCAGTAATGTTCGGCAAATGAGTGGCTTTCTTACGAAGAGTCTTCAGTGCAGCAAGATCAAACTTTCCTGGTTTGTGTAATCTAACAAGATGTACAATTTAGTATATTAACCACATTTATAACGTATTTGTTTAGACAACAAACGCCTTCATTGCCGAACACAGTACTGTGTGAAATAAGGCTGTTCTGTTCCGAAAATGAGTGGCTTACTTACGAAGAGTCTTCAGTGCAGCAAGATCAAACTTTCCTAGTTTGTGTAATCTAACAAGATGTACAACTTAGTAGATTAAGCACATTTCTAACGTAGTTTGTTTAGAAAACAAACACCTTCATTGCCGAACACAGTACTGTGTGAAATAAGCCAGTTCTGTTCTGCAAATGAGTTGCTTTCTTACGAAGAGTCTTCAGTGCAGCAAGATCAAACTTTCCTGGTTTGTGTAATCAAACAAGATGTACAACTTAGTAGATTAACCACATTTCTAACGTAGTTTGTTTAGAAAACAAACGCCTTCATTGCCGAACACAGTACTGTGTAAAATAAACCAGTTCTGTTCTGCAAATGAGTTGCTTTCTTACGAAGAGTCTTCAGTCCAGCAAGATCAAACTTTCCTGGTTTGTGTAATCTACCAAGATGTACAACTTAGAAGATTAACCACATTTCTGACGTAGTTTGTTTAGAAAACAAACGCCTTCATTGCCGAACACAGTACTGTGTGAAATAAGGCTGTTCTGTTCTGCAAATGAGTTGCTTTCTTACGAAGAGTCTTCAGTGCAGCAAGATCAAACGTTCTAGTTTGCGTAATCTAACAAGATGTACATCTTAGTAGATTAATCACATTTCTAACGTAGTTTGTTTAGAAAACAAACGCCTTCATTGTGAACACAGTACTCTGCGAAATAAGGCTGTTCTGTTCCGCAAATGAGTGGCTTTCTTACGAAGAATCTTCAGTGCAGCTAGATCAAACTTTCTAGTTTGTGTAATCTATCAAGGTGTACAATTTAGTAGATTAACCACATTTCTAACGTAGTTTGTTTAGAAAACAAACACCTTCATTGCCGAACACAGTACTGTGTGAAATAAGCCAGTTCTGTTCTGGAAATGAGTTGCTTTCTTTACGAAGAGTCTTCAGTGCACCAAGATCAAACTTTCCTGGTTTGTGTAATCTAACAAGATGTACAACTTAGTAGATTAACCACATTTCTAACGTAGTTTGTTTAGAAAACAAACGCCTTCATTGCCGATCACAGTACTGTGTAAATAAGGCTGTTCTGTTCCCCAAATGAGTTGCTTTCTTATGATGAGTCTTCAGTGCAGCAAGATCAAACTTTCCTAGTTGCTTAATCTAACAAGATGTACAATTTAGTAGAAAAACCACGGTTTCTGACGTAGTTTGTTCAGAAAACAAACGCCTTCATTGCCGAACACAGTACTGTGTGAAATAAGCCTGTTGTGTTCTGAAATGAGTGGCTTTCTTACGAAGAGTCTTCAGTGCAGCAAGATCAAACTTTCCTAGTTTGTGTAATCTAACAAGATGTACAACTTAGTAGATTAACCACATTTCTAATGTAGTTTGTTTAGAAAACAAACACCTTCATTGCCGAACACAGTACTGTGTGAAATAAGCCAGTTCTGTTCTGCAAATGAGTTGCTTACTTACGAAGAGTCTTCAGTGCAGCAAGATCAAACTTTCCTGGTTTGTGTAATCTACCAAGATGTACAACTTAGTAGATTAACCACATTTCTGACGTAGTTTGTTTAGAAAACAAACGCCTTCATTGCCGAACACAGTACTGTGTGAAATAAGGCTGTTCTGTTCTGCAAATGAGTTGCTTTCTTACGAAGAGTCTTCAGTGCAGCAAGATCAAACGTTCCTAGTTTGCGTAATCTAACAAGATGTACATCTTAGTAGATTAATCACATTTCTAACGTAGTTTGTTTAGAAAACAAACGCCTTCATTGATGAACACAGTACTCTGCGAAATAAGGCTGTTCTGTTCCGCAAATGAGTGGCTTTCTTACGAAGAATCTTCAGTGCAGCTAGATCAAACTTTCCTAGTTTGTGTAATCTATCAAGGTGTACAATTTAGTAGATTAACCACATTTCTAACGTAGTTTGTTTAGAAAACAAACACCTTCATTGTCGAACACAGTACTGTGTGAAATAAGCCACTTCTGTTCTGGAAATGAGTTGCTTTCTTACGAAGAGTCTTCAATGCAGCAAGATCAAACTTTCCTGGTTTGTGTAATCTAACAAGATGTACAACTTAGTAGATTAACCACATTTCTAACGTAGTTTGTTTAGAAAACAAACGCCTTCATTGCCGATCACAGTACTGTGTAAATAAGGCTGTTCTGTTCCCCAAATGAGTTGCTTTCTTATGATGAGTCTTCAGTGCAGCAAGATCAAACTTTCCTAGTTTGCTTAATCTAACAAGATGTACAATTTAGTAGAAAAACCACGGTTCTGACGTAGTTTGTTCAGAAAACAAACGCCTTCATTGCCGAACACAGTACTGTGTGAAATAAGCCTGTTGTGTTCCGCAAATGAGTGGCTTTCTTACGAAGAGTCTTCAGTGCAGCAAGATCAAACTTTCCTAGTTTGTGTAATCTAACAAGATGTACAACTTAGTAGATTAACCACATTTCTAATGTAGTTTGTTTAGAAAACAAACACCTTCATTGCCGAACACAGTACTGTGTGAAATAAGCCAGTTCTGTTCTGCAAATGAGTTGCTTACTTACGAAGAGTCTTCAGTGCAGCAAGATCAAACTTTCCTGGTTTGTGTAATCTAACAAGATGTACAACTTAGTAGATTAACCACATTTCTAACGTAGTTTGTTTAGAAAACAAACGCCTTCATTGCCGATCACAGTACTGTGTGAAATAAGGCTGTTCTGTTCATAAATGAGTGGCTTTCTTACTGAAAGAGTCTTCAGTGCAGCTAGATCAAACTTTCCTATTTTGTGTAATCTAACAAGGTGTACAATTTAGTAGATTAACCACATTTCTAACGTAGTTTGTTTAGAAAACAAGCGCCTTCATTGCCGAACACAGCACTGTGTGAAATAAGGCTGTTCTGTTCTGCAAATGAGTTGCTTTCTTACGAAGAGTCTTCAGTGCAGCAAGATCAAACTTTCCTGGTTTGTGTAATCTAACAAGATGTCCAACTTTGTAGATTAACCACATTTCTAACGTAGTTTGTTTAGAAAACAAACGCCTTCATTGCCGAACACAGTACTGTGTGAAATAAGGCTGTTCTGTTCCGCAAATGAGTGGCTTTCTTACGAAGAGTCTTGAGTGCAGCAAGATCAAACTTTAATAGTTTGCGTAATCTAACAAGATGTACAACTTAGTAGATTAACCACATTTCTAACGTAGTTTGTTTAGAAAACAAACGCCTTCATTGCCGAACACAGTACTGTGTGAAATAATGCTGTTCTGTTCTGCAAATGAGTTGCTTTCTTACGAAGAGTCTTCAGTGCAGCAAGATCACACGTTCCTAGTTTGCGTAATCTAACAAGATGTACAACTTAGTAGATTAACCACATTTCTAACTTATTTTGTTTAGAAAACAATCGACTTCATTGCCGAACACAGTACTGTGTGAAATAAGGCTGTTCTGTTCTGCAAATGAGTTGCGTTCTTACGAAGAGTCTTCAGTGGAGCAAGATCAAACTTTCCTGGTTTGTGTAATCTAATAAGATGTACAACTTAGTAGATTAATCACTTTCTAACGTAGTTTGTTTAGAAAACAAACGCCTTCATTGCCGAACATAGCACTGTGTGAAATAAGGCTGTTCTGTTCTGCAAATGAGTTGCTTTCTTACGAAGAGTCTTCAGTGCAGCAAGATCAAACTTTCCTAGTTTGTGTAATCTAACAAGATGTACAACTTAGTAGATTAACCACATTTCTAACGTAGTTTGTTTAGAAAACAAACACCTTCATTACCGAACGCAGTACTGTGTGAGGTAAGCCAGTTCTGTTCTACAAATAAGTTGCTTTCTTACGAAGACTCTTCAGTGCAGCAAGATCAAACTTTCCTAGTTTGTGTAATCTAACAAGATGTACAACTTAATCGACTACCATCATTCTAAATTAGTTTGTTTAGAAAACAAACCAATTCATTGCCGAACACAGTACTCTGTGAAATAAGGCTGTTCTGTTCCCCAAATGAGTTGCTTTCTTACGAAGAGTCTTCAGTGCAGCAAGATCAAACTTTCCTAGTTTGTGTAATCTAACAAGATGTACAACTTAATAGACTACCATCATTCTAAAGTAGTTTGTTTAGAAAACAAACCAATTCATTGCCGAACACAGTACTCTGTGAAATAAGGCTGTTCTGTTCCCCAAATGAGTTGCTTTCTTACGAAGAGTCTTCAGTGCAGCAAGATCAAACTTTCCTTGTTTGTGTAATCTGACAAGATGTACAACGTTGTAGATTAACCACATTTCTAACGTAGTTTGTTTAGAAAACAAACGCCTTCATTGCTGAACACAGTACTGTGTGAAATAAGGCTGTTCTGTTCCGCAAATGAGTGGCTTTCTTACGAAGAGTCTTCAGTGCAGCTAGATCAAACTTTCCTAGTTTGTGTAATCTTACAAGATGTACAACTTAATAGACTACCATCATTTCTAAAGTAGTTTGTTTAGAAAACCAACTCATTCATTGCCGAACACAGTACTGTGTGAAATAAGGCTGTTCTGTTCCCCAAATCAGTTGCTTTCTTACGAACAGTCTTCAGTGCAGTAAGATCAACATTTCCTAGTTTGCTTAATCTAACAAGATGTACAATTTAGTAGAATAACCACAGTTATGACGTAGTTTGTTCAGAAAACAAATGCCTTCATTGCCGAACACAGTACTGTGTGAAATAAGGCCGTTCTGTTCCCCAAATGAGTTGCTTTCTTACGAAGAGTCTTCAATGCAGGAAGATCAAACTTTCCTAGTTTGTTTAATCTAACAAGATGTACAATTTAGTATATTAACCACATTTTTAACGTAGTTTGTTTAGAAAACAAACGCCTTCATTGCCGAACACAGTACTGTGTGAAATAAGGCTGTTCTGTTCCGCAAATGAGTGGCTTTCTTACGAAGAGTCTTCAGTGCAGCTAGATCAATGTTTCCTAGTTTGTGTAATCTAACAAGGTGTACAATTTAATAGATTAACCACATTTCTAAGGTAGTTTGTTTAGAAAACAAACACCTTCATTGCCGAACACAGTACTGTGTGAAATAAGCCAGTTCTGTTCTGGAAATGAGTTGCGTTCTTACGAAGAGTCTTCAGTGGAGAAAGATCAAACTTTCCTGGTTTGTGTAATCTAATAAGATGTACAACTTAGTAGATTAATCACATTTCTAACGTAGTTTATTTAGAAAACAAACGCCTTCATTGCCGAGCATAGCACTGTGTAAATAAGGCTGTTCTGTTCCCCAAATGAGTTGCTTTCTTACGAAGAGTCTTCAATGCAGGAAGATCAAACTTTCCTAGTTTGTTTAATCTAACAAGATGTACAATTTAGTATATTAACCACATTTGTAACGTAGTTTGTTTAGAAAACAAACGCCTTCATTGCCGAACACAGTACTGTGTGAAATAAGGCTGTTCTGTTCCGCAAATGAGTGGCTTTCTATAAGAGTCTTCAGTGCAGCTAGATCAATGTTTCCTAGTTTGTGTAATCTAACAAGGTGTACAATTTAATAGATTAACCACATTTCTAAGGTAGTTTGTTTAGAAAACAAACACCTTCGTGCCGAACACAGTACTGTGTGAAATAAGCCAGTTCTGTTCTGGAAATGAGTTATGTTCTACGAAGAGTCTTCAGTGGAGAAAGATCAAACTTTCCTGGTTTGTGTAATCTAATAAGATGTACAACTTAGTAGATTAATCACATTTCTAACGTAGTTTATTCAGAAAACAAACGCCTTCATTGCCGAGCATAGCACTGTGTAAATAAGGCTGTTCTGTTCCCCAAATGAGTTGCTTTCTTATGATGAGTCTTCAGTGCAGGAAGATCAAACTTTCCTAGTTTGTGTAATCTATCAAGATGTACAACTTAGTAGATTAACCACATTTCTAACGTAGTTTGTTTAGAAAACAAACACCTTCATTGCCGAACGCAGTACTGTGTGAGGTAAGCCAGTTCTGTTCTACAAATTAGGTGCTTTCTTACGAAGAGTCTTCAGTGCAGCAAGATCAAACTTTCCTAGTTTGTGTAATCTAACAAGATGTACAACTTAATCGACTACCATCATTCTAAATTAGTTTGTTTAGAAAACAAACCAATTCATTGCCGAACACAGTACTCTGTGAAATAAGGCTGTTCTGTTCCCCAAATGAGATGCTTTCTTACGAACAGTCTTCAATCCAGCAAGATCAAACTTTCCTAGTTTGTGTAATCTGGCAAGATGTACAACGTAGTAGATTAACCACATTTCTAACGTAGTTTGTTTAGAAAACAAACGCCTTCATTGCCGAACACAGTACTGGGTGAAATAAGGCTGTTCTGTTCCGCAAATGAGTGGCTTTCTTACGAAGAGTCTTCAGTGCAGCTAGATCAAACTTTCCTAGTTTGTGTAATCTAACAAGGTGTACAATTTAGTAGATTAACCACATTTCTAACGTAGTTTGTTTAGAAAACAAACACCTTCATTGACGAACACAGTACTGTGTGAAATAAGCCAGTTCTGTTCTGGAAATGAGTTGCTTTCTTACGAAGAGTCTTCAGTGCAGCAAGATCAAACTTTCCTAGTTTGTGTAATCTAACAAGGTGTACAACTTAGTAGATTAACCACATTTCTAACGTAGTTTGTTTAGAAAACAAACACCTTCATTGCCGAACACAGTATTGTGTGAAATAAGCCAGTTCGGTTCTGCAAATGAGTTGCTTTCTTACGAAGAGTCTTCAGTGCAGCAAGATCAAACATTCCTGGTTTGCGTAATCTAACAAGATGTACAACTTAGTAGATTAACCACATTTCTAACGTAGTTTGTTTACAAAACAAATGCCTTCATTGCCGAACACAGTACTCTGTGAAATAAGGCTGTTCTGTTCCGCAAATGAGTGGTTTTCTTACGAAAAGTCTTCAGTGCAGCTAGATCAAACTTTCCTAGTTTGTGTAATCTAACAAGGTGTACAATTTAGTAGATAAACCACATTTCTAACGTAGTTTGTTTAGAAAACAAACGCCTTCATTGCCGAACACAGTACTGTGTGAAATAAGGCTGTTCTGTTCCGCAAATGAGTGGCTTTCTTACGAAGAGTCTTCAGTGCAGCTATATCAAACTTTCCTAGTTTGTGTAATCTCACAAGGTGTACAATTTAGTAGATTAACCACATTTCTAACATAGTTTGTTTAGAAAACAAACACCTTCATTGACGAACACAGTACTGTGTGAATTAAGGCTGTTCTGTTCTGCAAATGAGTTGCTTTCTTACGAAGAGTCTTCAGTGCAGCAAGATCAAACTTTCCAAGTTTGCGTAATCTAACAAGATGTACAACTTAGTAGATTAATCACATTTCTAACGTAGTTTGTTTAGAAAAGAAATGTCTTCATTGCCGAACACAGTACTATGTGAAATAAGGCTGTTCTGTTCCGCAAATGAGTGGCTTTATTACGAAGAGTCTTCAGTGCAGCAAGATCAAACTTTCCTAGGTTGTGTAATCTAACAAGATGTACAACTTAATCGACTACCATCATTCTAAATTAGTTTGTTTAGAAAACAAACCAATTCATTGCCGAACACAGTACTCTGTGAAATAAGGCTGTTCTGTTCCCCAAATGAGATGCTTTCTTACGAAGAGTCTTCAATCCAGCAAGATCAAACTTTCCTAGTTTGTGTAATCTGGCAAGATGTACAACGTAGTAGATTAACCACATTTCTAACGTAGTTTGTTTAGAAAACAAACGCCTTCATTGCCGAACACAGTACTGTGTGAAATAAGGCTGTTCTGTTCCGCAAATGAGTGGCTTTCTTACGAAGAGTCTTCAGTGCAGCTAGATCAAACTTTCCTAGTTTGTGTAATCTAACAAGGTGTACAATTTAGTAGATTAACCACATTTCTAACGTAGTTTGTTTAGAAAACAAACACCTTCATTGACGAACACAGTACTGTGTGAAATAAACCAGTTCTGTTCTGGAAATGAGTTGCTTTCTTACGAAGAGTCTTCAGTGCAGCAAGATCAAACTTTCCTAGTTTGTGTAATCTAACAAGGTGTACAATTTAGTAGATTAACCACATTTCTAACGTAGTTTGTTTAGAAAACAAACACCTTCATTGCCGAACACAGTATTGTGTGAAATAAGCCAGTTCGGTTCTGCAAATGAGTTGCTTTCTTCTGAAGAGTCTTCAGTGCAGCAAGATCAAACATTCCTGGTTTGTGTAATCTAACAAGATGTACAACTTAGTAGATTAACCACATTTCTAACGTAGTTTGTTTACAAAACAAATGCCTTCATTGCGAACACAGTACTGTGTGAAATAAGGCTGTTCTGTTCCATAAATGAGTGGTTTTCTTCCGAAAAGTCTTCAGTGCAGCTAGATCAAACTTTCCTAGTTTGTGTAATCTAACAAGGTGTACAATTTAGTAGGTAAACCAATTTTAGTATTTGTTTAGAAAACAAACTTCATTTCTAACAGTACTGTTTGTTCTTTATAAAAAACAAACGTGCAGCTATATCAAATTGTAATCTCGAACACAGTACTAACGTAGTTTGTTTGAAATAAGGCTGTTCTGTTCTGTTCAAATGAGTTGCTTTCTACGAAGAGTCTGAAGCAAGAGTCTTTAACAAGAGTGCAGTAGATTAATCACATTTCAAACTTTCCCGAACACAGTAGTTTGTGTAATCTCACAAGGTGTACAATTTAGTAGATTAATTAACCACATTTCTAACGTAGTTTGTTTAGAAAACAAACACCTTCATTCGAACAAATCAGTACTGTGTGAAATAAGGCTGTTCTGTTCCAGCAAATGACTTTGCTTTCTCACAAGAATTTAGTAGAGTCTTCAGTTTGTTTAGAAAACAAAGCAAGATGAAAAAGGCTTTCTGTTCTGCAAATGAGTGGCTTTTTCAACGTAAGAGTCTTCAGTAATCTCAACAAGATGTACAACTTAGTAGATTAACCACATTTCTAACGTAGTTTGTTTAGAAAACAAACGTCTTCATTCCGAACACAGTACTCTGTGAAATAAGGCTGTTCTGTTCTGCAAATGAGTTGCTTTCTTACTAAGAGTCTTCAGTGCAGCAAGATCAAACTTTCCTAGTTTGTGTAATCTAACAAGATGTACAATTTTAGTAGATTAACCACATTTCTAACGTAGTTTGTTTAGAAAACAAACGCCTTCATTGCCGAAAACAGTACTGTGTGAAATAAGGCTGTTCTGTTCCCCAAATGAGTTGCTTTCTTACTAAGAGTCTTCAGTGCAGCAAGATCAAACTTTCCTAGTTTGTGTAATCTAACAAGATGTACAATTTAGTAGATTAACCACATTTCTAACGTAGTTTGTTTAGAAAACAAACACCTTCATTGCCGAACACAGTACTGTGTGAAATAAGGCTGTTCTGTTTGAGTTGCTTTCTTACGAAATCTTCAGTTGCAGCAAGCTGGTTTTGTGTAATCTAACAAGATGTACAATTTAGTAGATTAACCACATTTCTAACGTAGTTTGTTTAGAAAAGAAACGTCAGCAAGATGAAATAAGGCTGTTCTGTTCCTAGCAGTCTTTTGATCAAACTTTAATCTCTAACAAGATGTACAATTTAGTAGATTAACCACATTTTAACGTAGTTTGTTTAGAAAAACAAACGCCTTCATTGCCGAACACAGTTGTTTAAGGCTGTTCTGTTCCCCAAATGAAAACAAAGCAAGATCAAACTTTCCTGGTTTGTGTAATCTAAAAGATGTACAATTTAGTAGATTAACCACATTTCTAACGTAGTTTGTTTGAAATAAGGCTTGTTCGAACACAGTTGTGTGAAATAAGGCTGTTCTGTTCCCAAATGAGTGGCTTTCTTACGAAGAGTCTTCAGTGCAGCAAGATCAAACTTTCCTAGTTTGTGTAATCTAACAAGGTGTACAATTTAGTAGATTAACCATATTTCTAACGTAGTTTGTTTGTTTAGAAAACAAACACCTTCATTGCCGAACCAGTACTGTGTGAAATAAGCCAGTTCTAGATTCACATTTCTAAATGAGTTGCTTTCTTCACGAAGAAGAGTCTTCAGTGCAGCAAGATCAAACTTGCCTGGTTTCTGTAATCTAACAAGATGTACAACTTAGTAGATTAACCACATTTCTAACGTAGTTTGTTTAGAAAACAAACGCCTTCATTGCCAAACACTGTACTGTGTGAAATAAGGCTGTTCTGTTCCCCAATTCAGTTGCTTTCTTACGAACAGTCTTCAGTGCAGCAAGATCAAACTTTCCTAGTTTGCTTAATCTAACAAGGTGTACAATTTAGTAGATTAACCACATTTCTAACGTAGTTTGTTTAGAAAACAAACACCTTCATTGCCGAACCAGTACTGTGTGAAATAAGCCAGTTCTGTTCTGCCAATGAGTTGCTTTCTTACGAAGAGTCTTCAGTGCAGCAAGATCAAACTTGCCTGGTTTGTGTAATCCAAACAAGATGTACAATTTAGTAGATTAACCACATTTCTAACGTAGTTTGTTTAGAAAACAAACGCCTTCATTGCCGAACACAGTACTCTGTGAAATAAGGCTGTTCTGTTCCCCAAATGAGTTGCTTTCTTACGAAGAGTCTTCAGTGCAGCAAGATCAAGCTTTCCTAGTTTGCGTAATCTAACAAGATGTACAACATAGTAGATTAACCACATTTCTAACGTAGTTTGTTTAGAAAACAAACGCCTTCATTGCCGAACACAGTACTGTGTGAAATAAGGCTGTTCTGTTCCGCAAATGAGTGGCTTTCTTACGAAGAGTCTTCAGTGCAGCTAGATCAAACTTTCCTAGTTTGTGTAATCTAACAAGGTGTACAATTTAGTAGATTAACCACATTTCTAACGTAGTTTGTTTAGAAAACAAACACCTTCATTGCCAAACACAGTACTGTGTGAAATAAGCCAGTTCTGTTCTGGAAATGAGTTGCTTTCTTACGAAGAGTCTTCAGTGCAGCAAGATCAAACTTTCCTGGTTTGTGTAATCTAACAACATGTACAACTTAGTAGATTAACCACATTTCTAACGTAGTTTGTTTAGAAAACAAACGCCTTCATTGCCGATCACAGTACTGTGTGAAATAAGGCTGTTCTGTTCCGCAAATGAGTTGCTTTCTTACGAAGAGTCTTCAGTGCAGCAAGATCAAACTTTCCTAGTTTGTGTAATCTAACAAGATGTACAACTTAATAGACTACCATCATTTCTAAAGTAGTTTGTTTAGAAAACAAATTCATTCGTTGCGGACAAAGTACTGTGTAAAATAAGGCTGTTCTGTTCCCCAAATCAGTTGCTTTCTTACGAACATTCTTCAGTGCAGCAAGATCAAACTTTCCTACTTTGCTTAATCTAACAAGATGTACAATTTAGTAGAACACCCACAGTTCTGACGTAGCTTGTTCAGAAAACAAATGCCTTCATTGCCGAACACAGTACAGTGTGAAATAAGGCCGTTCTGTTCCCCAAATGAGTTGCTTTCTTACGAAGAGTCTTCAATCCAGCAAGATCAAACTTTCCTAGTTTGCTTAATCTAACAAGATGTACAATTTAGTATATTAACCACATTTCTAACGTAGTTTGTTTAGAAAACAAACGCCTTCATTGCCGAACACAGTACTGTGTGAAATAAGGCTGTTCTGTTCCATAAAATGAGTGGCTTTCTTCACGAAGAGTCTTCAGTGCAGCTAGATCAAACTTTCCTAGTTTGTGTAATCTAACAAGGTGTACAATTTAGTAGATTAACCACATTTCTAACGTAGTTTGTTTAGAAAACAAACACCTTCATTGACGAACACAGTACTGTGTGAAATAGGCCAGTTCTGTTCTGGAAATGAGTTGCTTTCTTACGAAGAGTCTTCAGTGCAGCAAGATCAAACTTTCCTAGTTTGTGTAATCTAACAAGGTGTACAACTTAGTAGATTAACCACATTTCTAACGTAGTTTGTTTAGAAAACAAACACCTTCATTGCCGAACACAGTACTGTGTGAAATAAGCCAGTTCTGTTCCGCAAATGAGTTGCTTTCTTACGAAGAGTCTTCAATGCAGCAAGATCAAACTTTCCTAGTTTGTTTAATCTAACAAGATGTACAATTTAGTATATTAACCACATTTCTAATGTACTTTGTTTAGAAAAGAAACGCCTTCATTGCCGAACACAGTACTGTGTGAAATAAGGCTGTTCTGTTCCGCAAATGAGTGGCTTTCTTACGAAGAGTCTTCAGTGCAGCTAGATCAAACTTTCCTAGTTTGTATAATCTAACAAGGTGTATAACTTAGTACATTAACCACATTTCTAACGTAGTTTGTTTAGAAAACAAACACCTTCATTGCCGAACACAGTACTGTGTGAAATAAGCCAGTTCGGTTCTGCAAATGAGTTGCCTTCTTACGAAGAGTCTTCAGTGCAGCAAGATCAAACATTCCTGGTTTGCGTAATCTAACAAGATGTACAAATTAGTAGATTAACCACATTTCTAACGTAGTTTGTTTAGAAAACAAACACCTTCATTGCCGAACACAGTACTGTGTGAAATAAGCCAGTTCTGTTCTGCAAATGAGTTGCTTTCTTACGAAGAGTCTTCAGTGCAGCAAGATCAAACATTCCTGGTTTGCGTAATCTAACAAGATGTACAACTTAGTAGATTAACCACATTTCTAACGTAGTTTTTTTACAAAACAAACGCCTTCATTGCCGAACACAGTACTCTGTGAAATAAGGCTGTTCTGTTCCGCAAATGAGTGGTTTTCTTACGAAAAGTCTTCAGTGCAGCTAGATCAAACGTTCATAGTTTGTGTAATATAACAAGGTGTACAATTTAGTAGATAAACCACATTTCTAACGTAGTTTGTTTAGAAAACAAACGCCTTCATTGCCGAACACAGTACTGTGTGAAATAAGGCTGTTCTGTTCCGCAAATGAGTGGCTTTCTTACGAAGACTCTTCAGTGCAGCTATATCAAACTTTCCTAGTTTGTGTAATCTAACAAGGTGTACAACTTAGTAGATTAAGCACATTTCTAACGTAGTTTGTTTAGAAAACAAACACCTTCATTGCCGAACACAGTACTGTGTGAAAAAAGCCAGTTCTGTTCTGCAAATGAGTTGCTTTCTTACGAAGAGTCTTCAGTGCAGCAAGATCAAACATTCCTGGTTTGCGTAATATAACAAGATGTACAATTTAGTAGATTAACCACATTTCTAACGTAGTTTGTTTACAAAACAAACGCCTTCATTGCCGAACACAGTACTCTGTGAAATAAGGCTGTTCTGTTCCTCAAATGAGTGGCTTTCTTACGAAAAGTCTTCAGTGCAGCTAGATCAAACTTTCCTAGTTTGTGTAATCTAACAAGGTGTACAATTTCGTAGATTAACCACATTACTAACGTAGTTTGTTTATAAAACAAACGCCTTCATTGCCGAACACAGTACTGTGTGAAATAAGGCTGTTCTGTTCCGCAAATGAGTGGCTTTCTTACGAAGAGTCTTCAGTGCAGCTAGATCAAACTTTCCTAGTTTGCGTAATCTAACAAGATGTACAACTTAGTAGATTAACCACATTTCTAACGTAGTTTGTTAAGAAAAGAAACGTCTTCATTGCCGAACACAGTACTCTGTGAAATAAGGCTGTTCTGTTCCGCAAATGAGTGGCTTTCTTACGAAGAGTCTTCAGTGCAGCAAGATCAAACTTTCCTGGTTTGTGTAATCTAACAAGATGTACAATTTAGTAGATTAACCACATTTCTAACGTAGTTTGTTTAGAAAACAAACGCCTTCATTGCCGAACACTGTACTGTGTGAAATAAGGCTGTTCTGTTCCCCAAATCAGTTGCTTTCTTACGAACAGTCTTCAGTGCAGCAAGATCAAACTTTCCTAGTTTGCTTAATCTAACAAGGTGTACAATTTAGTAGATTAACCACATTTCTAACGTAGTTTGTTTAGAAAACAAACGCCTTCATTGCCTAAGACAGTACTGTGTGAAATAAGGCTGTTCTGTTCCGCAAATGAGTGGCTTTCTTACGAAGAGTCTTCAGTGCAGCTAGTTAAACTTTCCTAGTTTGTGTAATCTAGTACATTAAGCACATTTCTAACGTAGTTTGTTTAGAAAACAAACGCCTTCATTGCCGCAAACAGTACTGTGTGAAATAAGGCTTTTCAGTTCCGCAAATGAGTGGCTTTCTTACGAAGAGTCTTCAGTGCAGCAAGATCATACTTTCCTGATTTGTGTAATCTAACAAGATGTTCAACTTAGTAGATAAATCACATTTCTAACGTAGTTTGTTTAGAAAACAAACGTCTTCATTGCCGAACACAGTACTCTGTGAAATAAGGCTGTTCTGTTCCGGAAATGAGTGGCTTTATTATGAAGAGTCTTCAGTGCAGCAAGACCAAACTTTCCTGGTTTGTGTAATCTAACAAGATGTACAATTTAGTAGATTAACTACATTTCCAACGTAGTTTGTTTAGAAAACAAACGCCTTCATTGCCGAACACAGTACTGTGTGAAATAAGGCTGTTCTGTTCCGCAAATGAGTTGCTTTCTTACGAAGAGTCTTCAGTGCAGCAAGATCAAACTTTCCTAGTTTTTGTAATCTAACAAGATGTACAACTTAATAGACTACCATCATTTCTAAAGTAGTTTGTTTATAAAACAAACTCATTCGTTGCCTAACAAAGTACTGTGTAAAATAAGGCTGTTCTGTTCCCCAAATCAGTTGCTTTCTTACGAACATTCTTCAGTGCAGCAAGATCAAACTTTCCTAGTTTGCTTAATCTAACAAGATGTACAATTTAGTAGAACAACCACAGTTCTGACGTAGTTTGTTCAGAAAACAAATGCCTTCATTGCCGAACACAGTACTGTGTGAAATAAGGCCGTTCTGTTCCCCAAATGAGTTGCTTTCTTACGAAGAGTCTTCAATCCAGCAAGATCAAACTTTCCTAGTTTGCTTAATCTAACAAGATGTACAATTTAGTATATTAACCACATTTCTAACGTAGTTTGTTTAGAAAACAAACGCCTTCATTGCCGAACACAGTACTGTGTGAAATAAGGCTGTTCTGTTCCGCAAATGAGTGACTTTCTTACGAAGAGTCTTCAGTGCAGCTAGATCAAACTTTCCTAGTTTGTGTAATCTAACAAGGTGTACAATTTAGTAGATTAACCACATTTCTAACGTAGTTTGTTTAGAAAAGAAACACCTTCATTGACGAACACAGTACTGTGTGAAATAAGCCAGTTCTGTTCTGGAAATGAGTTGCTTTCTTACGAAGAGTCTTCAGTGCAGCAAGATCAAACTTTCCTAGTTTGTGTAATCTAACAAGGTGTACAACTTAGTAGATTAACCACATTTCTAACGTAGTTTGTTTAGAAAACAAACACCTTCATTTCCGAACACAGTACTGTGTGAAATAAGCCAGTTCTGTTCCGCAAATGAGTTGCTTTCTTACGAAGAGTCTTCAATGCAGCAAGATCAAACTTTCCTAGTTTGTTTAATCTAACAAGATGTACAATTTAGTATATTAACCACATTTCTAATGTAGTTTGTTTAGAAAACAAACGCCTTCATTGCCGAACACAGTACTGTGTGAAATAAGGCTGTTCTGTTCTGCAAATGAGTGGCTTTCTTACGAAGAGTCTTCAGTGCAGCTAGATCAAAATTTCCTAGTTTGCATAATCTAACAAGGTGTACAACTTAGTACATTAACCACATTTCTAACGTAGTTTGTTTAGAAAACAAACACCTTCATTGCCGAACACAGTACTGTGTGAAATAAGCCAGTTCGGTTCTGCAAATGAGTTGCTTTCTTACGAAGAGTCTTCAGTGCAGCAAGATCAAACATTCCTGGTTTGCGTAATCTAACAAGATGTACAACTTAGTAGATTAACCACATTTCTAACGTAGTTTGTTTAGAAAACAAACACCTTCATTGCCGAACACAGTACTGTGTGAAATACGCCAGTTCTGTTCTGCAAATGAGTTGCTTTCTTACGAAGAGTCTTCAGTGCAGCAAGATCAAACATTCCTGGTTTGCGTAATCTAACAAGATGTACAACTTAGTAGACTAACCACATTTCTAACGTAGTTTGTTTACAAAACAAACGCCTTCATTGCCGAACACAGTACTCTGTGAAATAAGGCTGTTCTGTTCCGCAAATGAGTGGTTTTCTTACAAAAAGTCTTCAGTGCAGCTAGATCAAACTTTCCTAGTTTGTGTAATCTAACAAGGTGTACAATTTAGTAGATCAACCACATTTCTAACGTAGTTTGTTTAGAAAACAAACGCCTTCATTGCCGAACACAGTACTGTGTGAAATAAGGCTGTTCTGTTGCGCAAATGAGTGGCTTTCTTACAAAGAGTCTTCAGTGCAGCTATATCAAACTTTCCTAGTTTGTGTAATCTAACAAGGTGTACAACTTAGTAGATTAAGCACATTTCTAACGTAGTTTGTTTAGAAAACAAACACCTTCATTGCCGAACACAGTACTGTGTGAAATAAGCCAGTTCTGTTCTGCAAATGAGTTGCTTTCTTACGAAGAGTCTTCAGTGCAGCAAGATCAAACAATCCTGGTTTGCGTAATATAAAAAGATGTACAATTTAGTAGATTAACCACATTTCTAACGTAGTTTGTTTACAAAACAAATGCCTTCATTGCCGAACACAGTACTCTGTGAAATAAGGCTGTTCTGTTCCTCAAATGAGTGGCTTTCTTACGAAAAGTCTTCAGTGCAGCTAGATCAAACTTTCCTAGTTTGTGTAATCTAACAAGGTGTACAATTTCGTAGATTAACCACATTTCTAACGTAGTTTGTTTAGAAAACAAACGCCTTCATTGCCGAACACAGTACTGTGTGAAATAAGGCTGTTCTGTTCCGCAAATGAGTTGCTTTCTTACGAAGAGTCTTCAGTGCAGCAAGATCAAACTTTCCTAGTTTGTGTAATCTAACAAGATGTACAACTTAATAGACTACCATCATTTCTAAAGTAGTTTGTTTAGAAAACAAACTCATTCGTTGCCGAACAAAGTACTGTGTAAAATAAGGCTGTTCTGTTCCCCAAATCAGTTGCTTTCTTACGAACATTCTTCAGTGCAGCAAGATCAAACTTTCCTAGTTTGCTTAATCTAACAAGATGTACAATTTAGTAGAACACCCACAGTTCTGACGTAGCTTGTTCAGAAAACAAATGCCTTCATTGCCGAACACAGTACTGTGTGAAATAAGGCCGTTCTGTCCCCCAAATGAGTTGCTTTCTTACGAAGAGTCTTCAATCCAGCAAGATCAAACTTTCCTAGTCTGCTTAATCTAAAAAGATGTACAATTTAGTATATTAACCACATTTCTAACGTAGTTTGTTTAGAAAACAAACGCCTTCATTGCCGAACACAGTACTGTGTGAAATAAGGCTGTTCTGTTCCGCAAATGAGTGGCTTTCTTACGAAGAGTCTTCAGTGCAGCTAGATCAAACTTTCCTAATTTGTGTAATCTAACAAGGTGTACAATTTAGTAGATTAACCACATTTCTAACGTAGTTTGTTTAGAAAACAAACACCTTCATTGCCGAACACAGTACTGTGTGAAATAAGCCAGTTCGGTTCTGCAAATGAGTTGCTTTCTTCCGAAGAGTCTTCAGTGCAGCAAGATCAAACATTCCTGGTTAGCGTAATCTAACAAGATGTACAACTTAGTAGATTAACCACATTTCTAACGTAGTTTGTTTAGAAAACAAACACCTTCATTGCCGAACACAGTACTGTGTGAAATAAGCCAGTTCTGTTCTGCAAATGAGTTGCTTTCTTACGAAGAGTCTTCAGTGCAGCAAGATCAAACATTCCTGGTTTGCGTAATCTAACAAGATGTACAACGTAGTAGATTAACCACATTTCTAACGTAGTTTGTTTACAAAACAAACGCCTTCATTGCCGAACACAGTACTCTGTGAAATAAGGCTGTTCTGTTCCGCAAATGAGTGGTTTTCTTACGAAAAGTCTTCAGTGCAGCTAGATCAAACGTTCATAGTTTGTGTAATCTAACAAGGTGTACAATTTAGTAGATAAACCATATTTCTAACGTAGTTTGTTTAGAAAACAAACGCCTTCATTGCCGAACACAGTACTGTGTGAAATAAGGCTGTTCTGTTCCTCAGAAATGAGTGGCTTTCCAAGAAGAGTCTTCAGTGCAGCTATATCAAACTTTCCTAGTTTGTGTAATCTAACAAGGTGTACAACTTAGTAGATTAAGCACATTTCTAACGTAGTTTGTTTAGAAAACAAACACCTTCATTGCCGAACACAGTACTGTGTGAAATAAGCCAGTTCTGTTCTGCAAATGAGTTGCTTTCTTAGGAAGAGTCTTCAGTGCAGCAAGATCAAATATTCCTGGTTTGCGTAATCTAACAAGATGTACAATTTAGTAGATTAACCACATTTCTAACGTAGTTTGTTTACAAAACAAACGCCTTCATTGCCGAACACAGTACTCTGTGAAATAAGGCTGTTCTGTTCCTCAAATGAGTGGCTTTCTTACGAAAAGTCTTCAGTGCAGCTAGATCAAACTTTCCTAGTTTGTGTAATCTAACAAGGTGTACAATTTTGTAGATTAACCACATTTCTAACGTAGTTTGTTTAGAAAACAAACGCCTTCATTGCCGAACACAGTACTGTGTGAAATAAGGCTGTTCTGTTCCGCAAATGAGTGGCTTTCTTACGAAGAGTCTTCAGTGCAGCTTGATCAAACTTTCCTAGTTTGCGTAATCTAACAAGGTGTACACTTTAGTAGATTAACCACATTTCTAACGTAGTTTGTTTAGAAAACAAACACCTTCATTGCCGAACACAGTACTGTGTGAAATAAGCCAGTTCTGTTCTGGAAATGAGTTGCTTTCTTACAAAGAGTCTTCAGTCCAGCAAGATCAAACTTTCCTGGTTTGTGTAATCTAACAAGATGTACAACTTAATAGACTACCATCATTTCTAAAGTAGTTTGTTTAGAAAACAAACTCATTCGTTGCCGAACAAAGTACTGTGTAAAATAAGGCTGTTCTGTTCCCCAAATCAGTTGCTTTCTTACGAACATTCTTCAGTGCAGCAAGATCAAACTTTCCTAGTTTGCTTAATCTAACAAGATGTACAATTTAGTAGAACACCCACAGTTCTGACGTAGCTTGTTCAGAAAACAAACGCCTTCATTGCCGAACACAGTACTGTGTGAAATAAGCCAGTTCGGTTCTGCAAATGAGTTGCTTTCTTACGAAGAGTCTTCAGTGCAGCAAGATCAAACATTCCTGGTTTGCGTAATCTAACAAGATGTACAACTTAGTAGATTAACCACATTTCTAACGTAGTTTGTTTAGAAAACACACGCCTTCATTGCCGAACACAGTACTCTGTGAAATAAGGCTGTTCTGTTCCGCAAATGAGTGGCTTTCTTAGGAAAAGTCTTCAGTACAGCTAGATCAAACTTTCCTAGTTTGTGTAATCTAACAAGGTGTACAATTTACTAGATTAACCACATTTCTAACGTAGTTTGTTTAGAAAACAAACGCCTTCATTGCTGAACACAGTACTGTGTGAAATAAGGCTGTTCTGTTCCGCAAATGAGTGGCTTTCTTACGAAGAGTCTTCAGTGCAGCTAGATCAAACTTTCCTAGTTTGTGTAATCTAACAAGGTGTACAACTTAGTAGATTAACCACATTTCTAACGTAGTTTGTTTAGAAAACAAACACCTTCATTGCCGAACACAGTACTGTGTGAAATAAGCCAGTTCTGTTCTGCAAATGAGTTGCTTTCTTACGAAGAGTCTTCAGTGCAGCAAGATCAAACATTCCTGGTTTGCGTAATCTAACAAGATGTACAACTTAGTAGATTAACCACATTTCTAATGTAGTTTGTTTAGAAAAGAAACGTCTTCATTGCCGAACACAGTACTCTGTGAAATAAGGCTGTTCTGTTCCTCAAATGAGTGGCTTTATTACGAAGAGTCTTCAGTGCAGCAAGATCAAACTTTCCTGGTTTGTGTAATCTAACAAGATGTACAATTTAGTAGATTAACCACATTTCTAACGTAGTGTGTTTAGAAAACAAACGCCTTCATTGCCGAACACAGTACTGTGTGAAATAAGGCTGTTCTGTTCTGCAAAAGAGTTGCTTTCTTACGAAGAGTCTTCAGTGCAGCAAGATCAAACTTTCCTAGTTTGCGTAATCTAACAAGATGTACAACTTAGTAGATTAATCACATTTCTAACGTAGTTTGTTTAGA
The DNA here is from genome assembly GCA_036365145.1 of Orientallactaga sibirica. NCBI lineage: Eukaryota > Metazoa > Chordata > Mammalia > Rodentia > Dipodidae > Orientallactaga > Orientallactaga sibirica. The sequence goes on from JAEOAD010002476.1 coordinate 124,454, forward strand.
AAACAAACGCCTTCATTTCCCGAACACAGTACTCTGTGAAATAAGGCTGTTCTGTTCTACAAATGAGTGGCTTTCTACAAGAGTCTTCAGTGCAGCAAGATCAACCTTTCCTGGTTTGTGTAATCTAACAAGATGTACAATTTAGTAGATTAACCACATTTCTAACGTAGTTTTGTTTAGAAAAAACAAACGCCTTCATTGCCGAACACAGTACTGTGTGTGAAATAAGGCTGTTCTGTTCCCCAAATGAGTTGCTTTCTTACTAAGAGTCTTCAGTGCAGCAAGATCAAACTTTCCTAGTTTGTGTAATCTAACAAGATGTACAACTTAATAGACTACCATCATTTCTAAAGTAGTTTGTTTAGAAAAACAAACTCATTCGTTGCGAACAAAGTACTGTGTAAAATAAGGCTGTTCTGTTAAAATCAGCTGCTTTCTTACGAACATTCTTCAGTGCAGCAAGATCAAACTTTCCTAGTTTGCTTAATCTAACAAGATGTACAATTTAGTAGAACACCACAGTTCTGACGTAGCTTGTTCAGGAAAACAAATGCCTTCATTAGTAACACAGTACTGTGTGAAATAAATCGTTCTGTTCCCCAAATGAGTGGCTTTCTTACGAAGAGTCTTCAATCCAGCAAGATCAAACTTTCCTAGTTTGCTTAATCTAACAAGATATACAATTTTAGTATATTAACTTCATTTTCTAACGTAGTTTGTTTAGAAAACAAACACCTTCATTGCCGAACCAGTACTGTGTGAAATAAGCCAGTTCTGTTCCCCAAATGAGTTGCTTTCTCACGAAGAGTCTTCAGTGCAGCAAGATCAAACTTTCTGGTTTTGTGTAATCTAACAAGATGTACAACTTAGTAGATTAATCACATTTCAAACGTAGTTTGTTTAGAAAACAAACACCTTCATTGCTAAACACAGTACTCTGTGAAATAAGGCTGTTCTGTTCCCTCTCTTTAAATGAGTTGCTTTCTACTTCTAAGAGTCTTCAGGCAGCAAGATCAAACTTTCCTAGTTTGCGTAATCTAACAAGATGTACAACATAGTAGATTAACCATTATTTCTAACGTAGTTTGTTTAGGAAAACAACGCTTTCATTGCCGAACACAGTACTGTGTGAAATACATGTTCTGTTGTTCAAATGAGTGGCTTTTTAAGAGTCTTCAGTGCAGCTAGATCAAACTTTCCTAGTTTTTGTAATCAACAAGGTGTACAATTTAGTAGATTAACCATATTTTCAACGTAGTTTGTTTAGAAAACAAACACTTCATTGCCAAACATAGTATTGTGAAATAAGCCAGTTCTGTTCTGAAATGAGTTGCTTTCTTACGAAGAGTCTTTCAGTGCAGCAAGATCAAACTCCTCTTAGTTTGCGAATCTAACAAGATGTACAATTTAGTAGATTAACCACATTTCTAACGTAGTTTGTTTACAAAACAAATCTTCATTGCCGAACACAGTACTGTGTGAAATAAGGGCTGTTCTGTTCTCAAATCAGTTGCTTTCTTACGAACATTCTTCAGTTCAGCAAGATCAAACTTTCCTGGTTTGTGTAATCTAAAAGATGTACAACTTAGTAGATTAACCACATTTCTAAGGTAGTTTGTTTAGAAAAGAAACGTCTTCATTGCTTCTAAACACAGTACTCTGTGAAATAAGGCTGTTCTGTTCATAAATGAGTGGCTTTATTACGAAGAGTCTTCAGTGCAGCTATATCAACTTTCCTAGTTTGTGTAAATCTAACAAGATGTACAATTTATTGAATTCAACCACATTTCCTAACATCGTTTGTTTGAAAACAAACACCTTCATTGCCAAACACAGTACTGTGAAATAAGCCAGTTCTGTTCTGCCAAATGAGTTGCTTTCTTACGAAGAGTCTTTCAGTGCAGCAAAGATCAAGCTTTCCTGGTTTATTGTAATCTAACAAGATGTACAACTTAGTAAGATTAATCACATTTCTAACGTAGTTTGTTTAGAAAACAAACACCCTTCCATTTTCGAACACAGTACTCTGTGAAATAAGGCTGTTCTGTTCATAAATGAGTGGCTTTCGAAGAGTCTTCAGTGCAGCAAGATCCAACCTTTCCTGGTTTGTGTAATCTAACAAGATGTACAATTTAGTAGATTAACCACATTTCTAACGTAGTTTGTTTAAAGCTGC